>MU619310.1:52187-79703 GCA_025201805.1 Parasitella parasitica
CACGTTAAAACACCGATTTCATGCTCAAACGGGTGTGGATTGAGAAATAACATGATACATGTACTTTTTAGATGGATGATTTGTATATTTAGTCGTAAAGACTAAAATAAAAATGTTGTCAATCCACACAGTCAGCCTAGTTACAGATCGACTTTTTGTGTGAAACGATGGCCAACCACGTTTTTTTTCCTCCTGTTTGCAACGTGCTTTGAAACCAAAGCCTGACCGCAGTCTACTGTTTTCGTTTAGTGTATGAGCAAAAGTGTTTATTATACGTTAGTATTAATTTTTTTTCTATAGCAGAAAAGTTTAACGTGAGAAATGTATGTTACATTGAGAAATAGAAATGTACAAAGATAAGAGAGAGAGAGAGAGCAGGGAGAAGGGAGAGGGGAGAGGGGAGGGTATTTAACAAGGTAATTAATAAAAATCAACTTTGTCGTCCAGAGGTGTAGGAATGCCATAAATGATACGATGTTGCTGGGTTTTTTGCTTTTTGAGAGTTGGGATATTAGATGCTGACGAAGATGAAAACGAGCGTTTTCCATTCAAATTTACATTGTTGTGCGGTGTGGTATTGGAAATGTTGTGGCTAGTGTTAGTTTGCAGATTAGCTGGCATGGCTTCTTTCAGTTGCGATTCGAACTTTTGGTAGAGCTCGGTTGAGACGAATAAGCGGTAATCGAGCATTTCCAACAAAGAGCGTTCTGCACAGTTGATTTCTTTAACAGGCAGTTTGCTAATTTTAGCCCAACTAGCGTTTGTGAACGTATTGTCGTACAGATACTTGTGAGCACAGATCAGAGCAGCCAAAAACATGCGGCGGCCGCATTTAACGATAGGGTCAAATTGGCTGCGCTTGGCGATGTGGGGTCTGATGCGAAACAGGTAGAAAATGGCTAGCTGGAGGGTGGATCGAGTGGCTCTAGAACGCTTCAAAAGATGGCGAACAAAGACTTGAGTGTTTACAACAGGCTGGCCTTCCTTGGTGGTTGACATTTCGTTTGGCCAAGAAGTTCTGATGGTAAGGATGGTGATGTCTGCGTGAGATAGGAAGTTAGAATCTGGACATTACTGCGCAAAGAAATTGTTATTTACCAACCAAGGTGTCAACGTAGACTTTCTGATACTGATTGACGTCGCTTTGATTAATAATAGCATTGACGATATTCGAGGGAGTGTGTTGATTCATCGACAAGCCTACTATATAGCGATAATACTGCTCCAAACAGTCCACGTCCATCTTTTGCTGTTGCTGATGATGCTGAGGTTGTTGGGTGGAAATAAAGCTATTATAGTTGGACATGACGAATAAATGAAACTAAGAAAGAAAAAAAAAAGCGAAAAGAAGATAAGAGCGAGAGGCAAGTATTTATATTATCAAGATGGAGGGCTGACACAAAAAGGAAAAACTAGGAAGGCGGGAAGGAGCTGCAATTCCCTATTGAAGCATCTTTTACCAAGCCCATGACTCACGCTTATATATTATTAGAGAGAGATTATTGCAGGAGCCTTATTGGGAAACCTGACACTTTTTGTACCCCTACTGAGTCATTATCCTTCAAAATTGCATTTATCCACACACTAACCAAGACTATCTAAACTCCCCTCTATTTCGGTTCTGCCCCCACCCCTTGACCCTAGGAATAATTCAATTGATTTGAACATGTACATGGTACATTTCTCAATATCTCTCTACATTTTAATTAAAAAAAAAAAAAAAAAAAGACAGAGGTAAATTGTCAATAAAATGAGTAATAAACTTTGCAATCAATGCCCTTAGAAAAAAATAAATAGCGATGTAGATTAGATGGATGGTTCAGAATTTTCATTAGGCTGGTCTCTTCTTTGCCTGTGAATTTGGGCAACGTTGAGAAAGTATTGGGGTCGTGTGAAGGTTAAACAGGGCATGATTGGAGCTGAATGATTACTTCCAAGAGTAAATACTTTTCGTTGTGGCTCCAGAACCAATAAAAAATTTTAAAGATGACATTACACCAATTAAAACACAAGCTTCGTGTCCCATTTTGTGTATGTAGGGTGTTTCCTGATGCGTATATCAACATAAAGAGAGCTCGTCCAATCGCTGAAAATGTGCAAAGCTAAGGCCATATTACCAATTTCTTATGCAATTGCCATCTTTCAAGGTGGCAAATGTACGCTATCTGTGCATGAAATGAGACAACACAAATCTCCTTTTTGTTTATCATTGCCACTGGAATATGCTTGTGCAATTAGATGAAAAAGGGAGTAATATTTTTTTAATCTATTTTGATTGATCAAATTCCTTTAACATGCCATCTTCCGCGTTTGCTCTACTACTACGCATGTCATTATTAAAAATACCAGAATTTTGCAAAATCATCAAGCAGAACGAAAAACACAATATTGAAGAACAATCTGCTTGAGTTGGTCCTCATAAATGTCAAGTCGAGATAAAATTAATCAGAGATATCTATCTCGCCCGATGATGGTGATTATTATCTGATTGAATCGGTGCACAGGCAGGATTAAGCATAGACTACGGAATAAACTTGGATTCGGTGATATCCGTATCCTTGCATATCATCCCTTAATTGTTTCGCACTTTCTTATTAATGCACGCTTCCAACATGATTACAAATTATTTAAATTTACCGATACTTATGACGATAGCAGCAACTTTAGCTTTGTTGGTTCTAAATTTATATTGTTTCTACAATACGAGAGCAAAAAGATTTTATCATTTTAAGAGTTTTTAATTTTAACTCCTGAAAAAGTTCCTTTGGTACACACAGCCTAATTCAGATGAGAGGTTCTGGGAAGTGGGGTTTGAGTGTTTTGCAGCCATCTGACATTCCCATCCTGTCAATTGGTCCAACTACCCTTCTCATATTCTTGTTATACAGTGCCTCCGGTGCCAATTTGCGCTTTTGAAAACTCACTCGCGCGTTTGGGAATCTCAATTAGTGTATTTCTCATATCTCAATTAGCGTTTATGGTACTCTATGAATATAAAAGTGGCATCCAAAGCAGCACCCATCGAAGATTTTCTCAAAAAAGATGGGCTTGGAGGCGCTTAAAATGAATTTGAAAGTAAAGCAATGAATCGGGATGAAGAATCTCAAGAAACGAGACAGGCTGCAGCTGATGCTCTCGCCGCAGCCTTCTCGAGGGTTTCAACTTAAAGGAGCCCCAGATGGGTAGATTCATCAGAAATGAATGTGACTAGACCGTGAAACATATCACTCGACATTCCAAGACGAGAAACTCCCCCGAAACGCTTCTCAAAAGGAAAGAGTGGGTCAAAAGATGGCCGCAAACAGACATGGACTACCTGAGTAATTGCGTCTTTGTGGATGAGTCTGCATTTGATATCAATACGAGGCCTTCAACAGCAAGATCTGCAAAAGGTACACCAGCAATTGTTACAACACCATCAACTCGTGCAGTCAGTCATACCGTTTTAGGGGGCCATCTCTGCTATGGGCGTGGTGAATATCGAGATTAGATGGCCCAATATGAAGCCAAAGAGAATCAAAGCCGATGGCACTCGCAAGAGAAAACAACCGCTGCCTAAGAAGGCGTTGTTAAAAGGGAGCTGTCACCGGCCACTATATGTTATTCCTGCAGAATACAATGAATTTCATGGACCAGTATTTCGACACGAAGGGTCTCTACATCGTCATGGACAATGCCCCAATACACATTGCTGATGACATCGAACAAATGATTACAAAAAAAGGATACAGAAGCGTTTACCTTCCTTCGTATTTGCCAGAGCTAAATCCTTTGGTATACAATGAAATCGTATGTCAAGAAAGGTAAATTTAGTGGAGAGGAAGATCTTAAAAATGAGAGTGACCGAGGCAAGTAATGGAGTGAGAGCTACCACCCTCTTGAATATGGGCCAGCATTCTGTGAGAATTTTTGACAAAAGATCGTGGGTGGGGGTTTATTAAATACGCCATTTGGGATCACCGTAAACAATGATTGAGATGTGAAAAACGCAATTTGGGGTTATTGGGAAGAGAATTGGGTCTTGTGTTGGGCATATCATGTCCTAGCAGGTGTAAGGCTTTTGGATTATCTTTAGATAGTAAACATCCGAGCCAAGTTAAAACCTAGAGACGGAAATAAGCGTCTGTTTAGTGAACAAAATTGCTGTAGCAATCTAGAGATCATCCTAAATGGGTTCCTTTGGACAATCAGTGAGATAATACGTCTTTTCGGATAAAGCAATTCTGTGGAGACTCTTGCCAGTAGTCTTGAGAGCTTGAATCACCTAGCATTTTCATTAGAAACATTTACAAGACTGATAGCAAGAGCACGTAAGATGCAACTTGCAAGCAATTGTTATTAGACTTGAGGGTTAAACAAATTCAATATATTTAACTTTAACATAATCAATAAGACATGATGGGGAGTGGTATACATTAGGGATGAAATTATATACATAGTGGTTACAACAGGCAGTGGGCTACAGTTTCGTGTTCGGGCACAGGCATTAGGCCCAAGTTCTCGAGTTTCAACTGTTTGAAGACAGATTGCTGTTTTTGAATATTACCCTATCAAATTGTTAGACAAAGCCGTATATAAAACACCTGCTTCAAAACTTACCAACATGAATGCAAACAGTTCAAAAACTCTCATATAATGGAGGCCGTTTTCAATACAGAGTGGCACTGAAGCTGAACGACATTCAACAACTTTCCAAGTTGATCGAGACTTGACAGCGTATTTGATCAGAGTGATCTTGTTCTCAATAATTTGGCAGGAGAAAATGTTCACCTTCTTGATGGTGTTAAAAGAGGCATTGCGGTACTGACTAAACATATACTTTAAATTGTCATGGCCGTTCTTGATATTCTTGAGAGTGTCGTTGAGGGAATGAGATACCACCTTGTCATTGCTAAAGCCGCTGCTTTCCATTACTATGTATGTACTGTCAATTTTTGCCAAGGTGCCAACACCATCAAGTAGTTTCAAATTATCCTTCTTTTCCTTGGAGAAATCATTTGAGACAAGCCAGACATAATCAGCATCCTTTGCTTTCTTTTCACACCTACATGTTGAAAGTTTGAAATGTTGATTAGATCTACTAGTGTCAAATGTCTTTAACTATTCCTGCTGAATTACCATGTATAATTCAATACGCTAAGGCAATTGCCAAAAGCTTTGAATATTGGGATATATACTTCGCAAAAAATGCTGCGTTCGTCGCTTTTTCCATTGAAACTACCAGGTTTCAATAGATTCAAGGTGAAATCAAGCAGGGCGTACTGGACAAATTCATTAAAAGCGCTTGATTCAGCAGGGAGGTCCATAATTGCTTTCTTCATCTTCAGACGATCTTGGATTTGCAGAATCACTAGTAGTTTGTCATAAACTTCACCGGGCACTTCTTTAAGAGACTTGTACAAGTTTTGTTCATTCATGCAAACCACAAACTCTTGCTTGGTTTCTTCGGTAGCCTTATCTTGATTCGTCCCAATGCAGATGTCAAAATAGTCCTTCAGAACACCTAAATCGCTTGCTTGAATGATGGGTTTGTGAGGTGAAATGATATTTAGGGCTGGTGCTTGGTACTTGTATATATTTTTCTCTTTAACGACCTTCAGAGTTGGAAACTAATTTTATTCGTTAGAACTCATGTCCATAATGTAAAATGCGTGAACATACTTCCTCCTCTTCTTCTGTGAAAGGGTCATCAATATGGATGTTGGAAGCAGTAGTGGCATTACCAGCTTCAGGCTCACCAGTGAATGATCGTGTAGATGCAAATGGCTAGAGTCAAAATTTAGTATTGAAATATGCATTTCTCATAATCTAGTGAATGCAAAAGTCTACAACAGACTGACTTGCCTGTACATTTGCTGTTTCTTCTTCACAAAGAGGATCGTCTTCGTCTTCCGAATGACTCGTCAAATCTGACTGTCCTGCATCATTTGTGTCTTCATCAGTTCCGTCGTCATTAAACAGCTGATCCAGTCTATCCTGCATGTTCTTCCTGTGAGCTTTAGCTTCAACTGTCGTGAGGATCCGGCTGGTAAAACGAGCTTCAGTCTGCGCTTCTTCTTCAAGCTCTCTAAGTTGATAATCGTTGAGAAGCTTCCTGTATTCCATGTTGAGTTTCTGTTTACTGTTTTCAGTTTCGAATTGTCGAATGAGAGCAATACCGTAATTTTTCAACTTTGCATCTGCATCCTTATTGTTGATGATTCTGTGGAGAGTTCCATATAATACTGTCATCAACTGCTTTGAAGTGCTCTCCGGAATATCTGTATGCTGAAAGTAAGAGCGAACCAAGGAAGCCTCCTGCTTCCATTCTCGTGCCTCTAATGTAGCAATGAAATCAGGCGTCTTTAGCTTCCTAGCGAGGTCCTTGGTTAAAACAGTGTTTCCAGGAAGGTTCCGGAGACAGGCTCTCTTACTGCTAATTGGTGCTGATTGCAACGTGGTTTCCTTTTGCTTCCTTTTATTCGTGGTCATGATGAGTGATAAAATGCCTTATTTTGAGGACAAATTCCGTTTATTTTCGTCAGAATTGCACTTTATTAAATGTAGCAGCTACTGGAGCAAACAATAAAAACCTTTAAAAAAAAAAATGTAGCTACTGTATTTGGCTATACAACGAGGAAAAAAACTGACGGAATGCCTTATCCAATCTTGGCAGTTTCTTTTCTTACAGTATCTGCTGCTTCTTCAATAAATGTGCTGTCAAATTTTTCTTTTCGTCAAAGGATGTCTAGCGTCAAAGGACTTTATCTTTGAGAAGCATTCTTCATCCATATTAAAAAAAAGGAGAGAAAACAAAGTTGATAAAGTACTGATGCTTCGGAATTTACTTTATTAAGCCATCCTTGAACAACGATGGCACGGTGAATACGAGTATTCTTTAAAATAATGTACTAAGTCCGTTTATTTTTCAAAGATTCGATCAACACTTTTGAAAAATCAAGGAAGATCATGGCATTGATACCTCCAGGAACTATTTTTGCATGAATTTTTTTCAATATCATCATGGGAAATTGCAAGAATGGTAATGTTAAGGTCCCTGGTTTTTTTTTATTGTTGACAATTACTGCTTCCCCTTTCTTGGATCTGGCAAATTTTCTAATTTGAGAACTGGTAAAACCTGACTCATCTACGAAAATACAATTACTAGCGTAGTTAATGTTGCTGGAAGTAAGCTTGGTGACAAAGTCTATTCACTTCTGGAGTATGCCTTCATCATTTCTTTTTAGTAACTAAAGGCTTTGCAATTTTCAAAGTGAAAGCAATCTTGTTGATCAAATGTAAATGAATGCCACTGATGCTTAGCTTGATATCAACCCCTTCAAGGACCTTTTGCTGTAGATCTTGAAGTGTTTGAACATTGTCATCATCGAGTAAATCCCTCGTAAAGTCAGATACTTTGTTTGTTATCTTAACCTTTTAATTACACCCTCCTCTCTTTTTGGCTTCATAGCACCCTTCTTTGATAAAGACATCTACCATTGTATTTGTCGTCGAAGCTGCAGCACGATCCTCCTTAGTAGCCTCTGCAAGTGAATAGCCTTCTTGCAGTACTTGATCAATAATTTTCCTACGCTTTACAAGAGTTGTTTTTCCGTTGGGCCTTCGCTATGGGTGGGGATGTCTTTGATCTGTGACATTTTGATTTCTGTTTGAGTTTTCACTTGATGACATGGCTAAACTGTTATAACTTTAAGATTTGAAAACTTATATGTAGTATTATAAAGTGTAAAAACAAGACGGATACACCATCAAAGTTTGATTTAATATTTAAATTGCTGTATTCAACAAGGTGATCTACAGTACAGTATGCTGTAGATAGAGAAGAAGAGGAACGCGAAAAAGAGGGGACAGTACTTCAAACATACAGAACAGGTGACGTCGCATATTATTTCTCATTTCACTCCATTATTTTTCCTTTTGCACAATCTTTGTGAAAGATCATTGACACATTGATATGCGATCAATTTCCAGGATATCATGTACCAGCAGGTGTAAGGCTTATGGATTATCTTTAGTCAGTAAACATCCGAGCCAAGTTCAAATCTAGAGACGGAAATAAGCGTCTGCTGTTTGCCTCTTGTTCCAAGCTTAAAGTATACGTACTTTTTGTTAAGGGGATAGCAACCCGAGCAAGTCGCAGTACATGATAATGCTAGTTATGATCATACACCAATATCGAGGTAAGCTATAGATGGCCACAAATCCTGTTTAGTATTGCAGCTAACTATTTTTCTCTTGAAATGCATAACTCAAACTGCAGAGATACAGCTTTTAATGCCACCTGATGCAAGCTTTTGTTAGTCTACAGATTGTACTCATGTCGTTCAACCCGTGCAATTGAAGGTCATTTTATACAAGAGTAGCTTAAAGTGTATCTCCACTAAGCACATTATATACGTATTTTGTGTTACGAAGATGGCAATTCGTGGAATACGGCATCAGTGTTGGGCATTTCATGTACCAGCAGGTGTAAGGCTTATGGATTATCTTTAGTCAGTAAACATCCGAGCCAAGTTGAAATCTAGAGACGGAAATAAGCGTCTGCTGTTTGCTTCTTGTTCTAAGCTTAAAGTATACGTACTTTTTGTTAAGGGGATAGCAACCCGAGCAAGTCGCAGTACATGATAATGCTGGTTATAATCGTACACCAATATTGAGGTAAGCTATGGATGGCCACAAATACTGCTTAATATTATAGTTAACTCTTTTTCTCTTGACACGTATACCTCAAACTGCAGAGATACAGCTTTTAATGCCACCTGATGCAAGCTTTTGTTAGTCTACAGATTGTACTCATGTCGTTCAACCCGTGCAATTGAAGGTCATTTTATACAAGAGTAGCTTAAAGTGTATCTCCACTAAGCACATTATATACGTATTTTGTGTTACGAAGATGGCAATTTGTGGGATACGGCATCATCAATGTTCAGTCTTTGGGCAGCAGGTGTGTGGAAAAATGACTTAAATTATTATTTGCCAGGAGTAATGGTTCATGAGTTTTGCTTCGTTTTAAGGCGTTGGTAACGAGATAATCTCTGCGCAGTCTTACTCATCGTTGTCATTCACGCTACGTTCAAGTCAGTGGACACATTTCTTGCATATTCGTTTGTTACAAGCTACTCACACATATACACATGTACATACTTGAATGAACATTTGGCAAACGTTAGCTGATGCAGTTTCCTATTAGCCTTGTGAAAATATCCGTAATGCTCTTGCTATTGCCATCTCGATCTGATTTCTTGGATGAAAGCAATGTACTTGCGCTAATCACGTCTTCGTTCCCCTGAGACAGCATGCATGTAATGGAGATGGCGATCTGCGCACGCCAAGCCTTGATCGGTATATGAGCTGTGGTAGAGTTTGGTTGTGCTTAATAGTTGGAGTCAAATGTTTTCGGCAATACCTGGTTCTGCAGAGGTCCGAAAGGTTCGGTGCAGTCATCATCCATTAATGTCCTGAGCTAGTTGTATTATGCGATTAGCAGGGCTGTATAAATGTGCAGCGCTTTTTTCATGGTACAGAAGGCCTCCTTATGCTATAATAATAAATCTACATTCAGTACGACGTATGTTGTAGATGTAAGCCAGGAAAGCTCTCAATCAATTGACCATATCAAATTAAACATGCTATAAAGTATGTGCGTATCAACGAAATTGAACAGATCAAAATCACTACATTATGGAAGGTGGTAAACTGCTTTTCTAATTCTTGATGGATGCATAATAGGCCCTCAATTAGCGTTCATGGTAATCTCAAATGACGTATTCAATAAACAAAACCGATCTTCTTACAAGAGATGTGTCTGAAAATTGCAGTAAAACCTTACTGAATAGGCTCCATTCAAAGACATTTGTCAAACATGTTCAGAGAATGCTGGCCCATATTCAAGAGGGTGGTAGCTCTCACTCCATTACTTGCCTCGGTCACTCTCATTTTTAAGATCTTCCTCTCCACTAAATTTACCTTTCTTGACATACGATTTCATTGTATACCAAAGGATTTAGCTCTGGCAAATACGAAGGAAGGTAAACGCTTCTGTATCCTTTTTTTGTAATCATTTGTTCGATGTCATCAGCAATGTGTATTGGGGCATTGTCCATGACGATGTAGAGACCCTTCGTGTCGAAATACTGGTCCATGAAATTCATTGTATTCTGCAGGAATAACATGTAGTGGCCGGTTACAGTTACCTTTTAACAACGCCTTCTTAGGCAGCGGCTGTTTTCTCTTGCGAGTGCCATCGGCTTTGATTCTCTTTGGCTTCATATTGAGCCATCTAATCTCGATATTCATGACGCCCATGTATAAAATTCCACGATAGAATTTACAGTAGAAGCGGCAACAGGTTGCTCGCTTGCTGCTTTGGAAAGAGTACTGCCTGCTTCAAGAACATCGCTGGTGATAGCCTTGCGCTTGCAGCTGTGATTTTTGCGTATGGGCCTCTGTTTTTTATGGGGATGTCTGGGATCAGTTGATGCGACATTGGAACTTTGCTTAGAGTTGTTAGGCATTGTTAAATTTACTATAGCGAGATGGCAAAGCAGATGTGCCAGCACTTTACTTGTGGAAAAAGAAGTTACATGAGATCTCAAGGATTGATTTCATGTTGTCCATTATGATGACGAATTGTGTAGTATTTTTTTTCTCCCACAAAATATAAATTAAAACTTCGAAATTGGATTTGCTGCGACACCCTTTTTTTTTTTTTTTTTTTTTTTTCAGAACGAGTTGAATATTGGATCATAAAGGTTTAATATGACTTTTACTCAACTAAAAAAGACACCCTGCAATGGTAAGAATGGTTGGTCTGCACATTGTTGTCACGTATAGCTAACCAAGGAACCTTGTCATCAACACATAGGTTGCCGAGAAAGAAAACGAAAATGCAACTATGAGCAGCCATGCGAAAGGTTTGTTTATGTTAATGTACTTGGCTGGTGTTTATTTAACACTTGATTCTATGTAGATGTCTCAAAGCTGCTGCAGAGTGCACATATACAGTGATGCCATCTCCAAAAGATATAGAATACATGCAAGAGCTCGAATACATGAATCAAATAGATGCAATTCGACATCAGATATCTTGTATGGAAAACGAAATTGGGATACTAAAGTTAGCAAGAGAAAGCAAGTCGGGCCAAAGCGAACAGCAAGCGCCTGCGGCAACTAATTTGCAAGACTACCCTTCTCCTGTCTCAATAAAACATCCTGCTGTGGATGATCATCATCGCCACCATACACATAAACATAGACGTGGCCCTATGTTATTACAAGACCCTTTTATAGACTACGAAGGAGTGCCACCATCACAGCCCTCACAGCCTTTAGAATTTCTGCAAATGGAGCCGTCCACTAGGCATAAGCGAGAATTTAAAAATGGCAGAAAGAAGAACCATCACGCACATCACCATTTTTTTAAGAGTAACAATATACAAGTCGAGTTGAAATCTCAGCAGCAACAAGAAAATGAATCCAAGCCTTGGTCATTAACAGTGAAGAATGGCAATATGACAATCGAGACCTTCATTGATTCACACGCACAGCTCATGAATTGCCTCGGCGGCATGGTTTCGACTGTAATTTACCAAGAAAAGACGTCGCAGCTACCGTTTCCATTCAACGTTGAACCAATGACACATGCAACAGCTATGAATAAAGTGCTAAGTATCTTGATTTGGAGGAATTATGGCAAATCGCGGTTCAAAAGTCTGACTAAGTACACGCCTGTTTTACTGCATTCTGTTGCTCCCCAGCAACTAACTCGCATTATTCCCGTCGAGGGCCTTACGAATATCACAATGCGACTTGTATTCGCCTACTTTCAGTGCCAGCATTTGCACCATTTCACCCTGTATATCCCTGAATTCGTAAATACGTACATGAATGAGGGAATACTCCAATCGCCTGCTGTCATGGCATTGTGTAGCCACCTTTGCCAGCAGTCTTGTAAACATGGCGCCGAAATTTTACCTCTGGATGCAATGAGAGAATATGGATTATACTACTTTGAGCGGGCCCGAGAATTGATTGAAGACAAGTTTGATGAAATCACTATGGAAACTCTGATCACTTTTACATTCATGGCCTTGTACAAAATCAAAACAAAAGACGATGTGGAAGGAGATCGGTATTTATCTATGGCAGAGCGTATTTATGCTATGCTCCTGCCTCTGCATGAATATAAACCTCCCAGCGACAAAGAGCCCACGGGCGAATCCATGCTTTTCAGTAGAATATTCCGCTGCATGAACCATTGTCGGTCTGTCCTAGAGCTTCACGACGTCATGCATCGAATGTTTAAAGTACGTGGGATGGGCCCTCACAAATTATTCAGACTGCTGGATAGTGGAGACATGGTTAAAGTACATATATTTCCAGGCGACTCTCCCAAAGAAATACAGTTTATCAAAATGGAACATTACATTAGTACTTTACGACGGGTAATCAAGGAAGGAGCTCGCTTTGCTGAAGCTACTGATTTCCCGTCCTATATTGGCGTCTTTGGACATCACATTGAAATGGCTATGAGGAACTGGTACAGAAATTCACTACCAGAGAGCTATCAGCTTTCCCTGCCTTTATTCGATGACCATATCAACGACCTAGACTTTTTTACGACTTTGGAGAAGGAATGTCAAGAATCGCCCATCCCTCTGCTTACAACGATTGCACTCTACAACGAGTATCTCATCATGGCCAAGTCCTACATCCCCAAAAACCCTGCAGAAGCACAGTTAGACACGGAAGAATTAATCAGGAAATTCAAGCAAATGCAGTACACCACCAAGCACGGCATGAGAGATAGACAAGATCCTTCCACAGACACCTATAAACACGATGATCGTTCCCGCTTCTGGTTCAAGGTGATTGAAAAGGTTAAATATTTCAAAAAGCACCATCAACAGCAGTTTTCAGACGAGGAATTGGAGCAGTCGGATGAAGAATACTTTACGCAATTCATCAGAGCGCTGAATCCATCAAAGATTGATTTTAATATGCCTCTTATACACACATCTGTGAAATCAGCATTGAATATAGTGCGCATTGTGCAGTTCCTAGTGTCGCATGATTGTGGCTGTTTCTTGGATCTGCGATGGATCATGAATGCTTGGGAAGTTCTTTTGAGAGCTGCTAGATTTAGATATCAACAGCCAGACGACGAGGCTGTTACACTGGACCGTATTCGTGCCAACTTGATCCTGTGCTTGGATATCGTCAAGGAGCAGCTGGAATCGTACAATCGCGATCCAGAAGGTGAATTCATGCTGGAAATGGATCAACAATTTAAGCAGCTATTTGTATAGCTTTTTTTTTTTAATGTTTGTAATATAAATTTCATTTTGTCTGTAAATAAATGCACTTTCATATCAGTATCTTGTATCTAGAAGGGTATTTTTTTTTAACGCTTGATGAATTCAATAGTGGATCCTTTTGTCTCTGTTCTGCCTGTCCATGACCAGATACTGGTGGTCGATTCAGTTTTCTCTGCAGCATCTCCGCCTTCAAGTCGGTATTGCTTGACAAGCTGGATTAATGTAGCCACCAAAAAATCTTGGCTTGCTTTGGATGCGATGCAGGCACGACGACCGGCACCAAATGCTAAATGGTCGCTAGCAGGCTTATTATCATTCTCCAGAAGGGGGCTCGTCATCTTTGGAGGCTGTAAGAAGCGAGTGGGATTAAAGCTTTGGGGCTCGGAATAGTATCTACTATCACTGTGAATGGCATGTACGTTCAATACAATTTCCGTGTCTGTATCCACGCGATAAAGAGAATTGTTCCATTCCAAGTCATAATCTGTACGAGGGCCATAGCTGAGAATACGATTGGGTGTATCGCAGCGCAGACTCTCGTTGACGAAAGCGTAAGCCAGCGTCTTGTCTTCACTTGTAGTCTCTTGCTGGAGTCTTTCTTGAAGTTTGGGCTCGGTTGCCAATCGCTGGATCAGTGTAAATAGCGCAGAAGCCAGGTAGGTGTAAGCGTGCATGATCATATGCACGGCATTGACCAGGATTTCGTCTTTGGAGAGCTGAACAGGCTCAGGATCGTTTTTAGAAGGCTCAATGTTTAATAGGCTCTTGGTGATTGAATCCAGTTGTTCATTACTTGCCCATTGTTTGGCTTGCTCTTGGCTCAGAGGCACATCATCGTCTCTTAGTCTATACACTTGCTCAAACCAAGGAAGCACCACCTCCAAAACCTGGTTGTGTGCATCTAAATCTCGAGAATCTAGGGCACATAAACTCTTGACATCCAACCAACCATTAATAGCTGGGAAAAACTGGGCCATACGATTATACTTGCGCGTTTGTCTCGTCTCCAGAGCATGGCATTTTTGGATCAAGGTCATTATAGCAACTGGGTCTCTTTTGATCTTGCTGGGACCCAGTACCATGGTCAAAGCCGAGTCCATAGTGATCATATCCACCAGTTGGCGCAATTGCTCGGCAGTCAACTTGCCGCTTCCTTCTTCAAGCGCAATTCCATACACCAATCTCATTGCTTGCTCCTTGAATAGTTTTGAAAACTGAGGTGCATACATTTTGCCCACCACAATGTAAGTTGCTCTTCTGATCCTCGACCAATATTTGTCAAATGGAGCAGCAAAGACAGTCTTGGATTGGTCTGTCTGCAATCTCTCATATGTGTCGGAGGGCATACGAGATGAATTGAGCTGCTCTTTTTCAACCAACACTTTGTGCACCAAATCAGCGCTGTTTAGCACCACAATTCGCTTGAGGCCTAATCGGACCGAGAATAGGTCTCCTAGTTGTCTAGACCAGCAAGTCAATGCATAGTATGTATCTTGCTCAAACTCTTTGTAGCCACCGCTGAACCACGACAGACCTTGAGGGTTGGGTGGCCATGGACTCTTGGGTGTGCCGTCCATCTTTTTATTGTGCCATATTAACTTCTGCCCCACTTTGGATATAATAAAAGTGATGGCTATAGAAGCAATGTAAGAAATAACAGTTCCCATCATTTATTAAAAGAGTAAAAGCAAAAGGCTGTTGTCAAACTTTTTTTTTTATTGGCTCTAGTTTGAGTTATTGTCCTAAAAAGGAGTGATTGTATTATTTTGGAAGTCTGATCCCAAATAATCTGAATGTTAGCCTTGAAGATGGACAAAACAATATTTATAATTAAAACGGTCAATTAACGCATGCCTCTCTGGAAGATGTCATGTCAACTATCGACGATCCCAATATTGTCCTTGAAACTTTGGTTCATCATTCTTCTTATCTGAAGAATAAGCTTTTGGAAAAACAACCAACAGAAAGCAAAAAAGTCAATTACTTCAAAGCCAGCGAAATTTGCCTGAAAGAGGACAAACGGACGCAATAGGATTAAACTCTCGGGACACGTTTAAAATGTATAAAAAAAAATTATTTCAAAATAGTGGAATCATTTGATTGGATCAATTAGTTTACATGCCAAGTATGTAGAGCTTTGAGGTAAGGCCGTTTAACACCTAGCTGTCGAAGAAAGAGAACCCGAGTAAACTGTCATCTTCAATAAATGTTGAATTGACCAGGAGAGAGCCAAAGTTTATTGTCATGTTGCAGCGCCAATGAGAATTCCACGAAGCTAAAAAGGTAGAGCCGAGCAACTCTAGAACGGTTGTATCTGAACGAGTACTATCTTAATGCCTTGAGACTTGCTAGACTAAAGGAAAGATCATTTTCATTCGAGCCTGAAGAGAATACAGTTAGAATTGATAACATGCATTATCATATGATTGGTACTTAGCTTTTGTTATGTGGCGTTATTGGGGTGGAAGACACTCTGCATTCCTACCCAAATTGTTGAAAAGAGGATAAAAACGACATCATCCTTTGCCTATGTTAAAGGATAGTGCGAAATCTAATCCACATAAACAAAGGGGGACTTGGCAGAGGGCACGCCCTTGCTTCAAACTATTATCTTTGTTGAAAGTATATAATTTTATAGCAATTTCGTTGTCTTCCGAAATGGTAACTCTGCATTCGTACCCAAATTGTTGAAAAGAGGATAAAAACGACATCAACCTTTGCCTATGTTAAAGGATAGTGCGAAATCTAATCCACATAAACAAAGGGGGACTTGGCAGAGGGCACGCCCTTGCTTCAAACTATTATCTTTGTTGAAAGTATATAATTTTATAGCAACTTCGTTAACCATTGCTTCCCAATAACGTCAAAGAATAAGAATGGAAGATAAGAGAAAAAAAAAAATTTATTGACGTATTTCGATGCGATGCGTCACTCATTTGCACAGTCAATTAATTTTTGTAATTGAGCGCATAACTTTTTACTTTTCATCATCAGCCAACATGCCGCCTCAAACAAAATCTAAACACACGAGAGTCTATGGACTCCAGAAGAATTACAAGTACAAAAGCTGGCTAGACTCGGTGTTGAATAACCCCAAGCCGAGTCTTGACTATTTCAAATTTGCAGACACCTTCAAAAGTAATCAATTTGTGACCAATTGCCATTATAAAGATTTATTACAGACATTATCAAATGGTCAGAGTAATAAGCTTACGAAGATCGTCTCTATTGCCAAATCATTATTTGATGTTAGTATATATTATTTAAGTGCGATACATGCTGCAAATATTAATAAACTTTTAGGTACGAAATGATGTGAAGTCTGAATTTGGAGAAAAATATGCTACGTATTGGGAGCAAAGGGACGAATCAGATATGCAAAGAACTCTGAGGATCCAAAATCAACGAACAATAAAACGTCTCAACCAAATCACAAACAATGAAATAGTAAGACTTGCTGAACAGGTTCGTATTATTTTTATACATCAATGTGCGTCAATCCATAGCAGTTCAACTCATTAATCTCATGAACTACTTAGGCCCACAACTTGGATACAGTTCCTAATGAGACAGCCGGAAATTCAGGAGAAGTCAACGAGTCAGAAGAAGAAAATTGGACTGAAAGCGGTGCTGAAAGTGATGCCGAAAGTGGTACTGAGGTTGCATTACGACTGACGGCAAATCTCGCATCTGACGAGTAAGCATTTTTTAGTGCTAACATATTCGCTCATTTGCAGAACTAATATTGTAAATCGAGTAGAGTTGGCAGATTACAAATTATTGATTTATCATCAACAACGGCTCTGGATATACTGAAATTAGAGATCCCAATTGATCAATTTAACGCAATAATTGAGGCGGCCAATATGGATCCGGCACCAATGTCCGCTTATGCCAGTGAGCTTAGCAATGCCCTCGATAAAGCGCCATTATCAACACGTGCATTACGCGAAACACTATATGATGTTGGATATCGTAAAGACTTTGATCTCGTCGCCCATGATGACGCTAATTTTATGGAAATAACGATACGGTACTTGTAAGTAGCCCAAAAAGGGTCCTTTAATTGGCAAATTGGTTATATTTACATATCGCTAATCCGCACATCTGCAGCTTGGATCTAATGAGCTCTCCGAATAGCCCCTTGAACAAGATTATGCTCGAGAGAACTGCAGCTAGTTATCTGATAATCTACCTTGTAAACCAATTGTTCATTGCCAATAATGATGTGATTGAACTAGGATGGCTCGAAAGAGAATTTTTTTCTACTGATCGAAGCAAATTTGATGGAGTTCTCTTCAAGGTTGGAAAGAAATCGATTAGCCCAGGTCTTATCGAATTTTCAGGAGGGATCAATGACAAAACCCCATCTCGAAAAAATTCAAAAGACATTGAAAAGCTGTATAGCAGTATGATCAAAGTTATGAAGGATGCTAAAACTAATCGAATATTTTGCATGAGATGTTATGGTAATGCAGCATCATATGTCTCCAGCTTATGCTAAATTCCCTTTTTTTTTTTTGTAATAGGTCGCTATATCTACTTCGAAAAGCTCCTTATATTTGATAATACGATGTATAGAAAAATCGACGCAACCATGGAGATCCCCAATACGCCAAGAAAACTAAAAGCATTCATCAAAGAGATTCCATCGATCCTTGCGTGGAAAGAGGCTGTAACAAACCATGTTCTTAATTTGAATTAGTTTATTTGTATATCCATCAGTTATGTAGCTTTAAAAATATAAAGAAATAAAGAAATAAAGCCATTCCATACCATTATTTATACTTGTAATTATTTTGACCAGAAGTTGGTCAAATTATTTGCAAAACAGTGGGCAGTTTATTCTCAAAAAGTTGGGCAAACCAGCTTCAAACATTTGATCAATCCTGACTACCCACACAAGGCCCAATTCAAGTTATTGGACTCCCATTGTGGCATAGTAATCCTCAACAAAAAATATTCACTTCAAGTTTTACAAGATGGTATCGACAATGGTCGATTTATCTTCGCTAATATCCAGCTAACTTCAACAGTACAACCCGAGATTGACTCAATATCACCTTCGCCTACCATCATTGCTACTATTCTTAATATTTACGGACGATCTAGAGAGCACTCTGATCGATTTGCCTTTTACACAATCTTATTGGAGGTGCCTCTCATATCCAGCACTCTCCACAACACAAACATTCCTGTCCTCATTATGGGAGACTTTAATTACAGCTATGAAAAACATCGCCGAGAGGATGGTACATTAACATCTGCTCCTGTAGCCTGGGTATTCCTACTAGATACCTTATACGTCGACTGTTTTCAAGACCAAAAACAAATCACCTGGAAATCAAAAGAATCTTCTTCGATCCTTGACTTTATATTCTGCAGTAGCGCTGATTACTATAAAATTCACAATACGAAGCAGCGTTTCCTCTCCTCAAATTGGACTGATCATGTTATTCTTGGACTCTCATTCAAATATATTGACCACCAGAGCAGTGGACCAGGAGCTTGGAAAGCCAATCCCTTTCTTGCTCGCAGCAAGGATTACCGCTCAGCTTTAGCAGCTCATCTTAACTCTCAAATGGCAGCCTTCACAGTGTTCAATCCTTTTCGACGGCTCAACAATCCTGGGATTGGGTTAAATCAGAGGTCAAACTCTTCACCAAATCTTATCAAGTGGAAGACAATAGCTGGCGACGAAAACAAATTAGACAACTGCAGAAGAAACGCAACAAAATGTATCGATTTCGGAAAACTAAAGGATTATACTTTAGTATCCTTGATACTATTGAGGAACAAATAGGCGCCTTACAAGAATAACTGGCAGAAATCGAGATACTTAAAGCAGGCAAACATTGACGAGAACAGGGAGAGACATCTGCAGATATTAAGCGTTCTGTTGCTATTCGGGATCACCAACGAAATATAAATGCCCTTCAGGACCCTGCTACTCAAGAAGTATTTACTGATCAAGCAACCATGCAAACGATTGCCTCTTCCTTCTACACACAACTTTTCACACCAGATCCACTTGATTATGTTGCTTTAGAAGAACTCTTTTTATCCATTCCTTCTTCATTGAAGCTTATGCGTAATGATCGTGACCTATTACTTGCAACTATCGATTTTGAAGATAAATTAAAGGGTTGCAAATTGGCTCCTCGACAACTTGGTTGTTCGATTCCACCGTATAAGGATCTAATTACTACTGCATTCAATGATGCTCTTAATAGCCGCATATTTTCAGATTCCTGAAATGAATCCATAATGACCCTACTGGAGAAAAAGGGGATTCCACTGACATGAAGAACTACCGGCCTCTGAGTCTTGCTAATTGCGACTGCAAATACTTCACACAGCTACTCAACAAACAAATGATGGACGCCTCCGCCAAGCTGGTCAACAGTAATCAAATAGGCTTCGTCCCCGGCAAGTACATTGCTGAAAATGGTCTCCGTTGTCAACTAATTATGGAGAATGCTCAACTGAAATATGATCTTGCTGAACAACAATCAACAACAGAACATCTCTCAAATGACGTAAGCTTACTGCTTGACCAGGAAAAAGCATATGATCGCGTTAATCTAACGTACTTCAAACTGGTTCTGCGCCATTATAATTTTCCTGAAAGCATAATTCATTGTATCCACAATCTCATGGCATCAAATAAGATTCGCGTCAATTTCAATGGCTATTTTACAGAAGAAGTTCATAAATGTCGAGGCTTCAAACAGGGCGATCCTCTTCCTGTATATGCTATCTTCAAGCTATTCTACGGGATAATGATTATACTGGCTATAACTTTGGCAAAATCAACAACGAGCAGTCCACCACGCAATCCAACGATATCAACACTCGACTTCTCTGCTACGCATATGATGCTTTAGTGTTTGTTCACGATCACACTGACCTTCGCCTACTTCGATACTACATGGATCTATTTTTGCAGGGCATCCAATACCAAGTTCAATTTTAGCAAAGTTGAAGCATTCTCACTCTCTGGCCGAGATTCTTGAAACTTTTGACGTTGACCACTCGAAGCTATGCATATCCATCACCTCCATTCAAAGAAAGACGATATGCCATTGATCTATCTAGGCTTTCCGCTCATTCAAAGCAAAACCCAACGTGTCACAATCGTCTCCAAATTGAGAGTAGCAGCTCAGCTGCATTCAACTCGCTCTTTGCCTGTACTGGGTAGGGCAACGGTCATCAATACGCTGATTTTGTCCAAATGTTGGTATATTCTTCGCGCTACTCCTCTTACTCAACAGGACCTCCAAAAGATCACTAGTGTAGCTATCCAATTCCTCAAACGGGGCATCTTTCCACTACTCCCATGAAGTACCTGGACTCTCCCCAAAGCTAAAGGTGGACTTGGAGTACTCAATATTACTGCCCAATACTCGGCTTTATACTTTCGCTGGATATAACCTCTTTTAACAAATCCCTCTCATTCGACGACAATATATCCTTTGCATAGTATACTGATTCATTATGTCAACAACATCAATCGTTCTAAACATCATCAAATTCCGCTGCTACTGCCCTCTTCCAGAAGAAGTTTCACTAGGAAAGGACGGGTTGCCACTATCGATATTCTATATCGTAGCATTGACTCAATCCCACGAAGCTATGGCTCTGTCCAGATCAATCATTCCACTGCTCTGCATTTACCGTTACAAACTGTCTTCTTTACACGTCCTCATAGTCCATTTCGGATCCCTCCAAAGATCAAGGACATGACAGTCTCTGATGTGCTTCAATACAATGCTGATAGGCAATTTCTGAATTGAAGGGATACCCAAGATTCTACTCTTCTTCATTGGAAACTGGCTCGTGCTAAACTCTTTCGTGGCATTCACAGTCTGGAGACTTACAATTGCAACCTTTCTTTCAATCATTGTGCTATCCGTGTGATTTATCCAACTCAACGTCAGGATCTTCATCAACAATTGACTTCAATTCCCTTTGCATTACAATTAAAATTCTCTTACGGGGCGACTGTCCTCTCCAAGATTTCCACCAAAACATTTCGTCAGGCTTGTTCTGATACTTTTGTGCCTACCTGTCTATCATCAATTAGTTCTGACTCCTGGACACTGTTCTGGGCTTTAGCCTTAACTATGCTACAGAGAAATGCAGTCTACCGGTTTATCAAAAACAAAATCCCACATAAGTCTCTTCTACATCGACTGTTTCTGGGACAGCACCCTTCCCCACTATGTGCTATTTGCTTACTAACTGTTGATTCTCCTTCGCATTTTCTCTTCTATTGTCCAGCCAAAGCCAACATTTGGCAGGCTGTTGTTTTCGAATTCTTTTGGCCAACAGTATCTATTGATGATATCATTCAAGCTATTCGCTCTTTTGATTTATATGACATTAGCTACAGACAATCAAGTGCTGCACCTGCGCCTCTCATAGTTTTCATAGCCTTGGTTAACATCTGGAGAGCTAACTTTCGCTTTATCTTTGATGGCACTCCTTTCACTACAGCCGTGGCTCTAGCCAACATCCGAATCGATGTTTTAAAACGCATTGAGGAAGATTCAGTCCATTCCGTTCTGTAGCATGCTAGTAGGGTCATCGTTCTAGCGTCCTTATTTTATTATTATCTTTTACTTCATATATTTTATCCCGTTATTTATTATCTCGTGATCTCTATTCCTCAGTATTATTTTAACTCCGTCTGACTGCTGTGCATTAAGGATGTTTTTTACTCCAAATTCTGATGCTTTACACGGAGCAATCAATAGTTTTTTTTTTCTTAAAAAAAAAAGGTCAGGTAGAGGTTTTCTCATACCTTTATCATTTTGACACGCTTCAAGTGGAATATTGTACTTTTTTCAATTTCGGCGGGTACTCTCAACTTGTACTACACAACCAGAGGAAAGTTTGTTATTTGCGTTAAGATTATCCTGTGCGTTGCAACCATTGATTATTGTCACATGGCATCAAAAGTAAGCGCCATCTTGTTATTTTTTTTTAAACAAAGGAAATAATTTTGCAAGTCGTTGGATGTCTTTAGCCTGCATAAGTAAATGAACAAGACAACAACTTTTTTCAAGGAGCAAGGCCAATACATCCATACCAGTAACATGCTCTCTTTTTTATTTTTTGGTCAAAAGTGAATTTTTATTTTGGATGAAATACTTGGGAAAAGATAACATAAAGCGATAACATTTACGTTAGCACCGATCCTAGAAGGTTTCAGCATGTCTAACCCAACCTTGGCAGCCCTTAACAGTGACTGATCCGCAAGCTGCAGGAAGGCGAGATGTCAAAATATCTGCTCTATCAGGTGGGGGTTCTCTTGATGTTGCTCGTTATTTTTGGCCAGCATTCTTCGATCAAGTTCGGAAAAGGAGAGAAAGGGGGCATGAACAAAGGTTTATACTCATAGCATCAACAAATGCAGATGTCAATATTGGCCTGAAATTCAATTGACTTTGTGGCCGTAAACTGACTCGTAACTTGATAACTTTTCTGTATAAGCTAAACATTCAAGAAGTGCGTGATACCGTTTCATGTTCCTTAAAGATCACCTGCATTTGCTTGTAAGTTTAATGTGATTTTTTGGTAATTTTTTTTTTGGTGCAACCTGAAATTCGCCCCACACATTTTATTGATTCAAGTTGGGAGAGAGAGTATTATTTCTTTCGTTTTCAACAGATGAAACAACCGTTTACTCTTTTTGAAAAGGGCCACGTTCAAGTGGGTCACAATCGACAATCTGCACCTATTAAATTATACTATGAAATGCATGGAAATGGCCCTGAGCATGTTTTACTTGTCATGGGTAAGTTTCATGCTAACTCGACTGTGATTTCTGCTAATTTTAGCGTCAAAAGGGCTAAGTACGCCTTGCAGTGCCTGGGATCATCAGGTACAGCACACATGTATATTACTTGACCAATGTATATTGATCTGGTGTGCTTTTTTTTTTTTTTTGGTAGACGAAATACTTGGCAGAAAGTGGAGATTATACAGTCATCGTATTTGATAATCGGGGCATGGGGTTTTCTGGTATATACCAAGTGTCTAAAATGAGATTTTTTTTTACACCTAATTAACAAGGTTTATATAGACGCGCCACTTGGTCTATATTCGTAAAGTATATATTAGTATAGTTGTGCACTTGTACTAACCATTGCAAACGCAGAACTTCTCAAATGGCTGTCGACGCACTGGAATTATTAGATCATTTCGACTGGAAAAGCAATGTTCATCTTGTTGGCATTTCGATGGGTGGCATGATCTCATTGGAAATGGCAGATGCTGATCCACATCGATTCCAATCACTGACATTAACAAGCACAACAGCCAGAAGAAATCTACCTACAGTAAGGCACCGCTTGTTCTTGTTATTCAAAGCATCTAAGCTGTGTATTTTGTATAGTGGACGGCTATATCTACACTTTCTAAAATTGCTTTATTCTATCGAGATCCTAAAGACCAGCTGAACGCTGCCATTGAGCTGGTCTACCCCAAAGCATGGCTTGATCAAAAGCCGCTGGTTCAGTCTGAATTTGATTCCAACAGAGAGCTGGCCATCCATGGATTTATTAGCCACATTACTAGATCTCGCCGTCAACCGTTGCATGGCAACCTAGGCCAAACGGCTGCCTGCCTGCGCCACCATGTCTCGGATGAGCGTCTTTTCAATATCAAAGCAAGTGGTCTGCCAATCATGATCGTCACAGGCACATTTGATAATTTAGTAAGGCCCGAATACTCTTATCATATGAAAAAAGTGCTGCAGGAAGCGGCAAGGTTCGAGTTGTTTGAAGGAAGCGGCCATGCCATTCCTGAAGAGCAGCCGGCTAGATACAATTATTTATTGGTTGATCATTTCAATACGTCTAATAAAAAGAGAAGGCCAGCTAGACTTTAGCTACTAGCAGCCCTTCCAGTTCTGCCATCGTCACCGCTTTGTTCTCTTTTTCAATGTCCTGCAGGATTGCATCAATCGATGTCAGCATTTCGGGCTTGAAGGTTTCATTAGGCACACCCAATTTACCCAGTTTGTAGTAGAATGCCAATGCCTTGAGCTCTTGATCCTGCGCTAGGTAAGTTGCGAGAATGTGCTGTATTGCGTTTTTTGCCATATCCCATGGAGTCTTTGATGGAGCCCTTTTTAAGAGAAAAAAAAGCAGGTGTTCTGCCTTTTGGGTATCTTGTTTCTTGCTGGTGGCTGCTAATACTTTGACAGCTTTTATCCACGTGAGGTACTGATGCGAATTCAAAGCTTGCTGGGTTTGCAGCAGTCTCTGGAAATCTTGGGTTATCTGTGAAATTACGCTCGTGTTCTTTTTGCCAAGTAAATATTCCAGATACTGTGTAAATAGCCCAGGGCCTGGTTTGAGTGTGTCTGCATGCAGCATCATGTCACGCCACACAAACTCCACGGCATGCGTGTCACTGGCAGCTTGATAATACTTTAGCATGACACTGCAGTCAAACTGATTTCGCAGCTTTAGAAGAGATAAATGTTGCATTTGCTCCACTAACGGCTTGGCCTGCTGTAGCTGATTCTGTTTTAGATAGGCTTGGATGAGATAGGTGTATGATCTGGTGGTGGGTACCATGCCGTTATGCTGGATGGCATCGAGAACGTGCTGCGCCGAGTCCAACGCATCGCTCCATATATAAGCACGGATTAGTCTATTGTAGATGGCGACTGTCCTCAGATCAGCACGTGTCATCTCCAATTCCAATTCATGCAATCTCTGCAAGTTCTTTTGTTGCCCTGCTGCGTCCAGGTCTACTTTCAACTGCTCGATGTGGGCCAGTGAAAGCATGCCTAGTTTGGAAGTTTTCGATGGCAGTGGCTTTGCACTGAAAATAGCATGCTCAATGATATTGCTGTACGTTTGAGCACTTTTGCTGGACTGCTCGACTAGCTTCTCACGGAATGAGCTGGTTATGCCAAGATATAGCTTTTTCTCTTCAGCAGGACTTAGGAATCGTGTAAACCAGCCTGCTGCTTTGCTGCTGAACAGTCTCGAGTCTAGCAGTTGTTTGCTGCCAGTTGCAGAGCAAGCTTTTCTGCTGGATGTACGCAAGATGTTGTGTGCCATTGTTTGTGTTGAATTAAGGAAAAAAAGTAAAAAACACAGACATGTGAGAAATGGGGGGGGGGTATTCAAGAGGAGCAGAGAAGTGAAGATGTTGGCGTAAAAAGTGACGTGAATAATCTAATGGTTATTATGGCCTATTATGCATGACATGTCTTGCAGCAGCAAAAGATCCTGTCGTGTGAAATTGGATCGCTGCATGAAATGACATTCGATATTCTTTTAATCTAATCTCTTTTCCAGCTAATTGTAGGAATTTAGACTTTTATACATGGTGTGTCATACTTGTGTATTGTGTGTGTGTGTGTGTGTGTGAGTCACACGAGATTAAAGGGAATGGAGATTTCCACTCGATTTCCAACATCTCTTTCCCAGTTGGATTATTATACGAAACAGAAAAAAAATGACATCCCCGTACGTTCTCAACTTTGGTGCGGGCCCTGCTAAAATGTAAGTTTTTCCCTCTCGCAAGAAGGCTGCGTGCTGACAATTACATGAAAGCCCTCAGCCTGTCCTCGAGAAAGCCCAAAAAGAATTCCTTAGCGTCAATGGCACCGGCATGTCAGTCATGGAGCTGTCCCATCGCTCGAAACCCTTTGGTGCCATTCTCGAAAAGACCAAAAGAGACCTGACTCAACTCATGGACATTCCTCAAGACTATTCGATTTTATTTATGCAAGGAGGCGCCACGACTGAATTTGCCTCGGTCTTTTACAACTTGGTTGCCAAGAAACAACTAGAGTTGAAAGAAGCGGGAAAAGAGGGCCAAGAAATTGTTGTAGATTATTTGGTTACTGGTGCTTGGTCCAACAAAGCAGCCCAAGAAGCCGAGCGTTTAATACCCACAGTGGTTGGCAACCCTGTACGGGTACATCGTGCTTTAGATGTCAAGAAACTCAATGGCAAATACGGCGCCATCCCCCCACAAAACGAATGGAGTCTGTCAGATCCAAAAGCACACAATGTGGCCTATGTTTACTACTGTGATAATGAAACCGTGCATGGCGTTGAATTCCAATTTGTGCCAGAGATCGATAGCAGCGTGCCCTTGGTGACCGACGTATCCAGCAACTTTTTATCTCGCCCTATGGATGTATCTAAGTTTGGCATTGTCTATGGTGGTGCACAAAAGAACTTGGGTCCTGCCGGTGTCACCATTATTGTGATCCGCAATGACCTTTTGGTAGATCTTGACGTTGGACCTATCCGTCCGCTGATGCTTGATTTCAAAACAGCTGCCGACAATGATTCCATGTACAATACTCCTCCCACATTTGCTATTTATATGGTTGGCCTAACTTTGGAATGGCTGCTTGAGCAAGGCGGTTTAGAGGCTATCAATCAAACCAATAACCGTAAATCTGACAAACTGTATGCCTTGATCGACGCTTCCAAATTATACAAGAGCCCCGTTGAGCCCCATTGCAGAAGCCATATGAACGTAGTCTTCCGTTTATCATCCGAAGAGTTGGAAAAGGAATTTTTAAAGGGTGCTGAGGAAAGAAACATGCATCAGCTCAAGGGTCATCGCTCAGTGGGCGGTATCCGTGCCTCTATCTACAATGCCTTACCCGAGGATGATGTTGACACACTGATAAAATACATGAAAGAGTTTGAACAAGTGCATACTCAATAAATAATTTCCTCATTATAGAGACCTTGCTAGGGTTGTAAATATTTGAAATTTTTACAATATTTTTTTTTTTTTAAAAAAAAAAAAAAAAACTCGTAGCGTTGCCATTTAAAGAAATAGGATTTTGCAACAAACTGTATGAAATGTTGTAATTTACAAAAATTTGGGTTTAGGTGTTTCCTCTGCGAAAAAGCTAAAGTCAATAGTATGAATCCCTAAAATGAGCAAAACAAAAATTAGTGTAGAAAGAGGCGTATGGACGGTTCAAGAACACTAGAGCTACTTTAGGCTTACGTAAAGTTTCGACCGCATGGTGTAGCCCACGATGAGCAAATACAACAATGACCAAAATAGTTTCAAGACACACGCATTGTTGTCTATGATAGCAGACACCATGTCGAGTACAAGGCATATGGCTTGACCGCATGTTACCAAGTTGTTTTTGGATATTGACATGAATCTGATAGTGAAGCGATAAAAAAGATAA
>MU619310.1:84293-126330 GCA_025201805.1 Parasitella parasitica
AAAATATGCAATTCCATGGATTTGCCCATTTATACACCCATATGGAATATCGTCCATGTTTTCGTTTTTGTGTGGAAGTGCAATAGATGGTGTCTGTACATTTTGGAGAAACAGTTTGGTATCGTTCTGAGCTTTTCAACTGGTCAAGAAAGGCTATAAACTAAGTGATAAGAGGTGGCTTCAGGACATTAATTCACACTTTTTCAGCATATATTTGATCATAAATGATAGGAGCTAATAGCAAGAGCTTATTTATACATTTCCACCAAATCACTGAAATGTGAATTGGATCATTGACTATTATATAGCCAATTCGATTTATTGACGTTGCCAGATTCAATACACAACCACTTATAAACTGGCTAATAATAACCTCACAATTTTTACAGTTCGTATTGTTCAACCTGGAATTTATCTGCAGCTGTTCCTTCTAAACCAATCAAGATCTGACGCGGTAACTTCAAAGGAGATAATGTAAATTGCATTGTCGCAAACTCATTGCTGTAACTTATAAATATGGATAGTCCAGCGTAATTGTCGTTGCGGTGCAAATATAGTGTTATGGGCACCCTCAGGATGAAACTATCTGAAATACTTGATTGTTATCATTCCTCATTGAATAACAAAAGATTCAGAAACTTGTGAGTTAACCGTTCTTCATATAACATGTCGAGTAGTAGCTCTAATGGAATACACAAGGCCAAACATTTCTGGATGCTAGCCGTCTTCTTATTTTTTTCATATAATGGTTTTGCTAGCATGCCTACAAACAGAGGTAAAGATTGATAGCAGTTTTTCCAAACCCAAAATTTTATAAACTCAAATATCCGCCAACGAAAACTGGCCAAATATTCGTGCTGCTTCCCATTCCCTCTTTCCTCTTTCCTCTTTCCTCTTTCCTTTTTCCTTTTCCACTCTGCTTCTTTTTACTTTAACATACAGATGAATTTTGACGAAATCGAAGAACAAGTTAGTTTTGATGAATTTTGATGAATTTTTTGATGCTTAAAAACGCAGCCGGCTGAACGTGTTTTGGAATTTATTAGGACGGTATCCGTTTCTCCTGGAACGCTTGGCCATCTTCACGTACCGAAGCGACCAAAGCAGTTGTTCCTATTGCCTGTCTTTACACTCCCTTGAAGGAACGCGAAGATTTTCTTGAGAGCCCAATCTGGTACGAGCCTGTTACCTGCAAAGCGCCTTGCAGAGCCATTCTGAACCCTTACTGGTAAGTGAAAAAGGAGGCGGAGAATCGCCCGTCTGTGATTAACCTTATCGCTAGCCAAATTGACGTCCGTGGTAAGCTTTGGATTTGTCCCTTCTGTCTCCAAAGAAACGCGCTTCCGCCTCATTATAAAGACATCTCGAATACCAATCTTCCTGCTGAACTTTTACCCAAATACACGACTATTGAGTACAACCTGAACCGTGTTGCTCAAATACCACCCATCTTTTTGTTCGTCGTAGACACTTGTCTCGAAGACGAAGACCTGAAAGCTTTAAAGGAGTCTCTGATTGTCAGCTTGAGCTTGCTGCCTGAATATGCCTGGGTCGGCTTGATTACATTCGGCACTATGGTAATGTTTGTTTGGGGATGAGCAAAGCATGATCGTCGTCGACTAAAAAAGTGCTTTTTATATAATAGACTCAAGTTCATGAGCTTGGCTTTGCGGATTGTCCTAAATCCTTTGTATTCCGTGGAACCAAGGAATATGCTGCCAAACAGATCCAGGATATGTTGGGTTTGACCAACAACCCTGCTCGTCCTGCTGCTGGCCAACAGCCCAATCGTCCCGGTCAACCTCCTCAAATGACCATGGCAGCCAATAGGTATCTATGAGCAAGCGTTGCCATAGAAAATCAGTAGTACTTACACTTTGCACGATAGATTCCTGCTTCCTGTCAAGGATTGTGAATTCGTTTTAACCTCAATTCTGGAGAACCTCCAACGTGATCCCTGGCCAGTCGCAGCTGACAGACGTCCAGAAAGATGCACTGGTGTCGCCATGAGTGTTGCTGTTGGTCTTTTGGAAACGACATTTCCCAACTCTGGTGCCCGCATGATGTTGTTCTGTGGCGGTGCTCCCTCTGAAGGTCCAGGTGCAGTTGTCGGTAACGAATTGAGAGACCCTATTCGTTCTCATCATGATATTGAAAAGGAGTCTGCCAAGTACTACAAGAAGGCCACCAAGGTAAGCTACTGTAATCCATCTGTTAGAGCTATATTCACTGTAGCCCACGTCCATAGTTCTATGAAGCACTTGCTAAAAGAGCAGCAGTGAATGGACACACCATCGATATTTTTGCTGGCTGTCTTGATCAAATTGGTTTGTTGGAAATGAGATCCATGGTCAATAGCACAGGCGGCTTCATGATTTTAGCCGATTCCTTCAATACTGCTATTTTCAAGCAATCCTTCCAGCGTGTCTTCCAAAAAGACAGCCAAGGACATTTGCAAATGGGCTTCAACGCTACAATGGATGTGCAGACAACTCGTGAGTTAAAGGTATGTGGCCTGATCGGCCATGCTGTCTCTGCCAATAAGAAATCGACCTATGTTGGCGAAACTGAAATTGGTATTGGCAACACCTCTGCCTGGAAAATGTGCTCGCTCAACCACGAAACAACCAACGCTGTCTATTTCGAAGTTGTGAATCAGCCTTCCGCCCCTTTCCAGCCTGGATCTCGCGGCCTAATTCAATTTGTCACTCATTATCAGCATTCCAGTGGACAGTTCCGTCTTCGTGTCACTACCGTTGCCCGAAACTTTGCTGAAGGACAGAGTCCAGAAATCGCCAATTCGTTTGACCAAGAAACATCGGCAGTGTTGATGTCTCGTATTGCCGTGTTTAAGGGAGAGATCGACGATGGGCCTGATGTGTTGCGCTGGTTAGATCGCATGCTGATCCGCCTCTGTCAAAGGTTCGCAGACTATCGCAAGGACGACCCACACTCCTTCAGACTGTCTGAAAATTTCTCCATCTACCCTCAATTCATGTTCCATTTGAGACGTTCTCAGTTCTTGCAAGTGTTTAATAATTCACCTGATGAAACCGCATTCTACCGCCACACTCTGAACCGCGAAAACGTCGATTCTTCACTCATCATGATTCAACCTACACTTACATCCTATTGCTTCGACTCAGACCCTCAGCCAGTTTTGCTGGACTCTATCTCCATCAAGCCCGATGCTATTTTACTATTAGATACTTTCTTCCACATTCTGATATTCCACGGTTCGACTATCGCAGAATGGCGTAATGCTGGCTATCAAGAGCAGCCAGGTTACGAAAACTTTAAGCAATTGCTGGAAGCGCCTACCGTAGATGCTCAAGAATTATTGACAGAGAGATTCCCTGTTCCCCGTTACATTGTTTGTGACCAAGGCGGATCCCAAGCCCGTTTCTTGCTCTCTAAATTGAATCCTTCCACTACCCACACTTCTGGCAGCCCCTATAGTGCACCTGGTGGTGCTGTTGTACTGACTGATGATGTCAGTTTGCAAGTCTTTATGGAGCACTTGAAGAAGTAAGTCGTTTATTTTTATTTTTCCAACTACAAGATTTACTTTCTAACATTCTGCTGATAGATTGGCTGTTGCTGGCGCTTCTTGAACGTAAAATGAAGAAGGAATCTCTCTCTCTTTTTGCCTTGCTGGAGATTGACGTTTCTTCCTTAATATATATATATTTTTTTTTTTATATGCTATCTTCTACATTAAAAAAATCAACAAACTTGACTACTACATATCCCCTTATAATTAAATCCCTCGACTCCATAACGCATGTTTTGTTGTTTTGATTTGAACCCAAAAGCAAGCACCCTCTCATTGAATGTCAATTTGACGGGGTTATTTGCATTTAAATCACATTTTAAGAAGCTTGGAGAAAAAAAGAAAAAAAAAAAAAGACTTTACATTGCCCAGTGGAAATCAAGTAAATGCCTAAATAACCTTATGGATATTTACTTTTTCATCCATAGAAAGGCTTTTATTAGATAGCGCCAGCTTTTCGCTATGTTTTGCATGTTTGGCCTTGGTTCTAGTGTTCATTTATCTCGTTTTTTTTAGGCCCAAGTCTGTCGATCTTATCTCTACATCACCCTGATTAAACAGTGATAAAAGAGTATTTTTGCTTTTTAAAGACTTTTTTTTTTTCTCACACACTCTCTTATTGAAACCATATAAAAAGAAGCCATTTTTTCAATTGTTTTCTTTCAAGGAAAATGCTCAAGTCTGTTTAGCAGAAGTTATGAGCAAACGTCTCCTAATAATGAAAGTAAAAACAATTTTTGCGCATAGCTTTAGCTAGATACATCGCCGAATAAAATCCAAGTAATGCTCAAATAGCCCTGAGCATGGCGGCATTAATCAGACTTAAAACAGGTGTTATTTTGCTTTGTATCAAGACGTATATGCAATTATCTGTGATTTTCATATGAAAATTGCTGATAACTTGTTTTTATTAAAAGTTGTTTGATCTAGTGTTGTTTCGACTTGAAGTTGGCTTTTACTACATAATTCCCTACAGTAAACAGGGTTATATAGTTGCATCAACTTAAAAGTACAAGTAAAGCTTGTGGTTATCGTCTTTGAGTCTGTTCGTTGCATTTTACTCAATCACCATAATCTTCATTGAAATATCTTCGAGAGACCAATGGCTAATTGATGTTAATTAACTATTTTCCTTTTTTTACGGTGTTAAATTGACTCATGCAAAATCATCATAAGAAGCTATGGCTTTGGAGGGTAGAGTGGAAGAGTGATTGCTGAAGAATTTCTGACGCAGGCTCTGGTTTTCTTGGCAATCTCTTCAATGATGGTATATTCTGCAGAATATCAACGAGGCAGAGTTTACTGCAAAAAAAAAAAAAAAAAAAAAAAAAAAAAAAAAAAAAAAAAAAAAAAAAAAAAAAAAATGCGTCGGTTATTACCTAAACCTGCATCTGTTTGACCAAAAAGTTCAGTGGATTACCATAACTGATGTTGGCGTCTTCTATATGGTCGTATTGCTCGCCATTTGTGTTGGTGTCATTTTGCGTATGACCGATTTTATTAGCCTTTCGAGCGTGCAAGAAATTTCATCCAACATGGCAATCGATATATATTACTCAGGGGCGCTTTATATCCATCGCGATCCCTTTATACGTTACTGCATACAGTGATAAATTAGCAAACAACTGATTCAGTTTAACTTTTGCGTGGAATTACAAATTAGTTTTATTTGGAACTGAGATTTAGATATTCCAAATGAAAGAATAGCTTTAATTGATGATGAGAGCAAGGCAAGCAGCGATAGCAAACATCAAAGCACCAGTGTAAGTCAAAGAATTAGCATTGCTAGGAGACTGAGTGGTAGTGGCAGCTGAGCCTGTAGTAGAGCCAGAGGATGAGGACGAGCCGTCAGCGTTGATACACATGCTGTTATTCCAGTTGGGAACAATGTCAGCAAGAACAACATCAATACATTGGTATAATTCACCATCGCCGCCATTATAAACAATCTGGATAGTAGCATTGGCGCCAGCTTTAGCAGCAGAGTTCTTTGTCAGGTCAAGAGACAAACAGGCGGCTTGAGGATAGGAACGAGTGCCCGTGGCGACTGCAACATTAGCAGAGTTGTTTGAGAAATCGGCAACGGCAGGCTCGTTCTCAACCAACAAGTTGATCATGTAAGAGTAAGACGTGTGGCCAGAGTTAATTTCAACAAAACCGTCATTCAAAGGAAATTGCGATCGTGTGCCAACAGAGTCGAAGCCGCCACAGGGAGCAGTAGGCTCCTTTGTCTCGTCGAAACCTCGAGAATTTGGATAGGACACAGTGTAATGAGCCAACACGCTTTGAACAGAAATCAATGCGACGATAAATGCGATACAGAGACGTTGAGACATGTTGGTGCAATGTAGAAAATTTCAGAGGAAAAAAGAAGGTGCGAGTACAGAAAAATACCTGGCTATCAGAAAATAAATGGCGCTAACTGGAAAATGATTGGCCGTTTGTTAGCAAATATAACTCATTTTTGCTGTACTTTGGGCTATGATTGGACAATAATTTGATACGTCGTACTTATTGCGATGCTCTTTTACCATGCGACTTCATCTCAATCTGACATTACTATCTATACATTGGGATTCTATAAAGCAAGCTAAATGCAGAAAGAAAAAACAGATGATTTTGATTACTTTTTGTAAACAATTTATAAATCGAAATGTCACTTACCCAATAGTCAACATCAAATATGCAGCCCAGCTTCGTAGTATTGATTGTTGTTGATTGTGTGCATCATGAAAGCAAATTGGCTGTTCAAGTGCTGATTAGTCCGCAAGACTGACTGATCTGACACTTTTTGTTCTTAATCATCGACAGCAATAAAGCGTCTTTTGCGACCATTAAACGTAAATGACATAGATGACAAGTTATTATTAACAAGATTGAATGTGAAAAATAGTAGTTGATATGTACTTTGTTTAATAGAATAAATCGAAAATGTGGAGGTTTACACATGATTTCTAACTTCAGGGCTTTAATAATAAACGAGATTTCCGGTTTGAATCGAACTGTACTCGAGATAAGATATTAACAAGTCAGGACTTTTTTTTTTTTTTTTCAATGTTAGTTGGATATGCGCAAAAATAGTCAATATTCAGCGCATGGTTAATAATTTATATTCAAGGCCGAATGTGGATAAATGTTTTGTTTCTTTACTCGTCAGATGCCAATAGCGACATAACCACAAGAGACTTTAGATGACGAGCTAGTCACCCCGCCCACTCTGGCGATTTTTACACCTTTGCTACACTACGGTAAAAGTTGACCTTCGTTTACGCGGCGTCCATCTCGCTCTGCGAGGCTGTCAGTCTCCAAAATAAATGAAAATTTATTGGATTTGTACGGTATAAGAGGAAATAGCCGATAAAGGAAGATTTCAGTAAAAACGACATTTTTCGTGCATTCAAGTGGAATTCGTTTTTGCTTCTCATCCTCAGATTGCTCTATCAGAACTTTTATAAAAGCCAGGAGTTTGGACTCTCGAAAGAGCAACGAATAATGGGCCATGAGGGAATACAGGCTTTGGAAGGTATAAACCCTCTTTTTGCAAAGTTTGTCAGTGGGCCTTGTTTACAGACATTGAAAAGGTAAGCGTTATGGGAAACTGATGTCTTTGGAAGTTGCTGGGGGGGACTCATTAAGCGAATTTAAAGAAATTTTCGGAATAAGGACCACATCACCAATTTCCGAACCCGAGATGATTCTTGCAGATATAACAGTTGAGAGAAGGGCCTCGATAATCAATCTTGTGCCATTACAAAGACCGGTAAATGGGCTAATGTTTCTTAGCAGGGTTAAAGTTTCAGTAGATGAGGAGGAAGACCACCAACATCAATGTTGTTCATCATTTCTAGGAGACACTGCACTTGAGCTACCTCAGAAGGACATTTATCAGCGCTACGATATATGACTTCTTGGCCAGGAATTTGAGCAAGTATGATATCATTTATGGACATCGGCATTCATTGGTGTCATTACAACTGAGTTAGTGAGTATGTCTACCCAGGGACGGGATATCATATCAGCACCGACTGTACCCAAAAGAGAGAGTGTGCATTTCTTAAGAGAATACACGTTGGTACCAGGAATCACCATATCGAATGACATGGGAATATAATCGGTATCAGCAGCAGGAGCAAAATCATTGCCGTTAAACCTGAATCCTGGAACTTTACCATTACCAACATACAAAAGATAATTGGCAAAAGTCTGCAGTTGATTAGCAAGCTCATCTGTACTCGTTGGCCTGTTATATCTTTCTTTCTCTACCATCCGCATGAAAGATTATAGCTTGAGATTGGGAAGTCTCAGAATTCACGCATTGTTGGCTTGCTGCTCATCTGCTATCTCATGGGCAATTTGGGACATGTCCATACGGATGCATTTACCATTCCGTGGACGACGTTCCCGAATCCCTACATCAATCCCGCTTGGAATTTGATCACTCGCGTCTTACACAAGATTATCCAGGAACAGCTTCCTATGATGACTCTGGTGGTACCCTTCTGGTCCAGCGCTCTCTGGTTTTCCCCTGGTTCAACGGTTGGCTCTGACGGATCCTTGGTTATTACCTCCTCAATCGGTACAGACGACATCTCTCCGGACCCAGCACCCTCTAATTCGCAAAATTGGATGCTATCCGTGCAGAAATTATCCGGGCAAAGATTATAAGGTCTGGTCTTAATGAAGACGCTTCTACGGCGTTGATTAGTCAACAATTGGCAAATACAGCAACTACCAAACAATACCGATTAAATTAAATCCGTTCTCTAGAATGGGCTCAAACTAATCGCGTCTCATTTATTCAATTTTCTGGTTCTGATCTGGTGAATTTCTTGGCTTTCATGCATCAAACTCGTAATCTCCAAGTGTCTACTCTCAAAACTGTTCGTGTAGCTGTTACTCCTTTTAATGATCACTCACGATCCATCAGTGAAGATCCTTTGGTGAACTCATATTTTGACGCTTTAACTCATCAAGCTCCACCTATAGAAATATATAAAGACACGGTTGACATGTCCCCATATATGGAATTTGCTCGACTGATCCCATCACGACGCAGTACTTTTATATTACAGCTTCAACAGAAATTGGCTTTCTTGCTATCCATGGCGGCCTTTATGCGTCCTTCGGATCTGGCGCAGATTACTTTCGCGTCTTGTCAAGTCGACTCTATACTGGCTGCCTTAAAATTAAGGTGGTTGCTCCCAAAGAGAAACGCTAGAAACGTACAATCATCAAGCCCTTCACCATACACCCACATAATATGGATATTGAACTCCTGTCTGGTTCATTTATTTAGGGTTTTAAGACACCATCCAGGTCTCATGTTACGTCCTCAAGATTCTTTACTGTTCGTCAAAGTCTAACAACATCCGGAAACCTTTGGCTGCTGCAACAATTTCTTCTTGGTTGCATAAACATTTTATTTCTAAATCTATAGCAGAATCTCGGCTGTCGATTCGGTCGTTGGCTTCCTCCAGTGCAATGGAGAGTGGGATTCAATTGGACGATTTGGTTACTCTAGGAAACTGGGCATCTTCAGATGCTTTAGCAAATCACTACCAACGTAATCACATGACTACCATCGATTTTACTTCTACGACACTTTCGGCTTCTACTACTGAGGGATTCTTTGATGCTGCTGCTTCCTTTGAATGATTCTCTTTAGATCTCTGGATCAGCACTATAATAACATTTCCTATTTTGTTCGGACTGTCTCGAACAACTCGCAAGAGAATTTTCTCAACCAAGAATTGCAAATTAGACCTGAGGAACAAAATAGGAAATGTTAGAGCCCACCCTTCTTTACTTATTTTCTATTTCTTTACTTCTCTTTTTTATTCCGAGCGAAAACATGATTAATAGTTCTAGATATAATTCTTTATTTCTTTATATAATTTCTAAATTCGCTATTAATAAAGTTCAAGAAGATGTTGGCACTATACAGTCGACGAAAAAAGGTTGGCCCAATAAAAAAAAATAATAGGCCAGTTTGAAATGAAAATGGATCACCGATTTTGAAAATGGGTCAACCAATGAAAATGGGTCATAATTTGAAAATGGGTCACTAAGACGAAAATGGTTCATTGTTTTGAAAATGGGTCACCCAGTACGAAAATGGGTCACCAATACAGAAATGTAATGAGGATTGGCCGAATTCTCTCTTCTTTTTCTCTTCTTGAATTTTTTCATATTGCTCGACATGAACGAAGAATACAATTTTGACAGTGAGACAGTACCTGTGATGATATACAATCATATATGGACTGGGAAGAAACTGCAGCAGTAAATGCAGCACAAAAAGAAGCTAAGAGGAAGACCAAACCTCACTCCAAGGAGCCCTTCCTTGATGTAGTGAAGAAGGAAAGGGGATCATACATTACCAAGAACGAAGTAAAGGTAGTCAATTTGATCAATTTGTTGCAAGAGTTTGAGAATATGTCTATCAGTGAAGCGGGTAGAAAGGTAGGGCTCTCCAAGTCAACAGCTATTCGTAAAGTCAAGCAGTGGGATCAAATGACAAGCGAAATAGCTGAAAAAGGGTTCCCTGATTCTATCGCAATCAAAGAAGGAAAGGGACGACCCACAATACTCAAAGACGAACATACTGTATTTATCTTTGAGCTGCTGGCTAATGAGCCAACATTGACAGTTGAAGCTGTTACAGACCACCTGTCAAAAGAATTTAGAGATATACAGATCACCCTTAGATCAGTGGAAAATCATATGAAGAAGAAGAAGTGTCGCCTAACCTACAAGCGTATCATTCCTAGATATTATGGCAGGAACACGGATGAAACTGTTACCAAAAGACGAGATGCGGTAGCATACTGGGTTAACCAGAACATAGACTTTATGAATGAATGTGTATTCTTGGATGAAGCTGGCTTTAACAGGAGTATGCATCGCTCATATGGATGGTCTGAGGCTGGAACACCTTGCAAAATTGATGTTCAAACGAAGGGAGCAAATGTCAGCATCTTGGGTGCTATTTGTAAAAGTGGTTTAATCACATTATCCAGAAAACAAGTTGTACTTGGTGCTAGGAGTGGAAAACGAACTCGAACTGGTGAGAAATCTCAGGCCCCCAAGAGGAAAGGTACTTTCTGCTGCCTCTTCAAATTTAATAAAAATTCCAACCACGGCTATACAGCCGAACAAAGCAGAAATGAGACGAGTTCATGTGATAATGATGATGATAAAATAATACAGAAAGAATTCTTGATACTTAAAATAAAGATACTGTTGTATCTATGGTCAATATATCGAATATCTAATAGAATGATACTCAATGCTTGCATATTACAGATAAGTAAGAGTTTGTTGACACAGACTTCAACTTGTAATACATAAGATCTACAATCACTCGTTGTACATAGTCAAAAACTAAGATGGGACGACTTTGCAGAACAAAAACAATCAAGAAGTTTATAAAGAGTAGTATTATTCATCAAATAAAGACCACCTAATTTTTATAAAGTCCTGTCGTCATTTACCGACTCTTTTATTTAATCTTAAGATAAAACAGATACACGATGGCAACCAACAGCGGATAATCGACACCACAAAATGCAAAGCGGTATTTCCTGGTAGCAATACAATATGACCAATATAGTATGATCTTGTCTTCCAAATCATCTAGGCCTAATCTCAATTATGTTATGAAACCTAGATTGAGTCGTTTATCTACAGATACCAAGAAAAAAAGTGAGAAACAAGAGTTACCCGTTAACTGAAAATGTTAATCGGAAATTTGTTACCAAAGCAATCATTTTTCAGTTCGCACCGTGCAACCTTACTAGCCTAAGCATCTTGGACACGTAAAAGAACCTGTTACTAAGTTTCCCGCCTTCCAACTCATACTAAAGGCCGTCCTGCAAAGTACAGTCGCAATGGCGTTCTGTTGGTGAGTAACCAATATACTAGCCCAAAGCATCTTTTACACGTAAAAGAACCTGTTACTAAGTTTCCCGCCTTCCAACTCATACTAAAGGCCGTCCTGCAAAGTACAGTCGCAATGGCGTTCTGTTGGTGAGCAGCCAACATACTAGTCCAAAGCATCCTTTACGCTTGCCCAAGATGATAAAAAGAAGTGATCCTGTGATTTTAACCAAGGCATTTGAAAAAGGAAGATGAAAGGCATTATTAGGAATATATAAAAGCATAATAAATAAGTAGTTATCTTACATTAGTATTGTCTTCGCTAGCGCTAATCATATAAATAGCCTTATTCATATCGACTTTCAGTCCATGTGCTTATCAATAACCGATTCCATCTACCATTTTCATCTACTAAAGATTCAAGATTAAATAGATCATGGTTTACGTATTTCCAGTTATAAACAACTTCATCCTCTCCGTTTGAAAGTATTTTTTGTTAAAATACATAGTGCATCAAACCTGGATTGAAACAACAGTTTTTTTTTATGACGACAGGTGTCCTGATCATACTAGTAGCTAATTATAAAATACGCGTTTAATACAGAATAAAAAGCATCTAATACAACTATTACCTTTCACTTTTACAGAATGAGGAAACCCACTGTGGTCAAAAACTATTCTTGTATTTCTTCATCTTCGTTTGCAACATTCTTTTGCTTAAATAACCATGTGAAATGCTTATCAGCAGTTTAAAAAAATTAAAAAAAAAATTCAGTGTACGTCACAAATATATTTAAGGCTGCGATTGAGTTTGCGGAAGTACGGTATTAGTAATAACGCGCATCTTAGTTTTTTTCTGTTGTTGATGGGCTATGTCTTCCAAGAGAAAAACGACGAACTATTGCTGCTGATGCACAGTGGTGCATGGACAACAGAAATATTCTTACCTGCAAGGTTTTTGTGGATAAACACAAATTACTAGATTCTCAATATTCTGTCGCCAGATACAAATCCATTATTTCTAAATATTTACCTCAAGAAAAAGATCGACTGATTCAGGACTATGATCATTGGAAACGTAGCAGTGACTACAAATTGTATTGGTTGGAAAAATCACGTACCTCTGTACAGCTGGACACTCGTGTGGAGTGTTCCTCCTTTGCAGGAGACGTGTTACGCCAGGAAACCGCAGCCATTACCACAAGCATCAATGATGATTATGCAAACATTGACCCAAACAACAACATGGGCATGGCTGCCTCTTCCTCTTTCTCTTCTTCAACAGCCATTCAGGATAACGAGAGCATTCTATCAAGTCCTATACCCACAACTTCCTTAGCAACAACCCCACTTGATACTATTGCCACCATCACCACAGAAGGACCTCCTATACCCACAACTTCCTCAGCAACAACCCCACTTGATACTATTGCCACCATCACCACAGAAGGACCTCCTATACCCACAACTTCCTCAGCAACAGCCCCACTTGATACTATTGCCACCATCACCACAGAAGGACCTCCTTGTCTTCCTTGGTTGATTGGTGACTTTGACGTGGCTGATGCATTTTACCGGTACAGATGTCATGTGATACAACAAGCAAACGATAGGCTTCTTCAAATTGAAAAATCTGTGCACGAATTGTTGTCTCTGTCTCATATCCTCTTGCTATGCCCCAATCAACACAGTGATACTATGCTGCATTTTTTCGATTTAGCCCAACTCCAGAAACTACATTATTCCCTCCTGACAGAATCATTGAATGATAGCATCACATTGCCAGATGACATTTACTTGAAATTGGTCTATGCCGTCACTGATGTTGATGCCAAGGTCAAGACAAGAGGTCAAGTAGAATTGCTTTTGCTTACTATGGCTCAAGACTTGGATATTCGCCAGCAATCAGTAGTTTGGGGGATTACAGCTGCGTAAGTTGTGTGATTGAGATTTATGACAACATAGGATTAGATACTAATGGTAGATATTACATTTCTCACAAGTATAGTTTGAAGAAACTGCCATTCACTGCCATCAAAGATAAAACAACTATTGGAGAGGGAGAACTTCTGACTACATACTTTGATCCCATCCTTGCTAACATTTTGGCCAACCCAGATGAAAATGTACTTCTACGTTGGGCAAACGTCACTTGTGATGCAACCGGAGATAAGAGACCAGATGCAACCATCAGCAAGCTTACGCAAATGTCTTTTGGACCAAGCCTTGGATTTGGCGAGGCAAAAGTGGCTCAACCAACATGCGATAAATACATGCTTTGCCTCGACTTGACACGTTTGGCCACTTTTTCAAAAGATACGATTGACGAAAACAAGTTGAACGCATCTTTATCATTCCAAATACATGGTAAGCAAAGGAAAATGGAAGAAAGAATAAATATGTAAAGAACCGCTTCATTTTCTTGTAATAGGCTTTAGCGTTACTTTTTTTATCACCCGTTTACGACACGATGGCATCTATATCATGCAAGAAATAGCCCATATGACGTTTCCGCGATCGATTGAAGAATTAGCCACTTTCATCAGCATGAAAAATTTGAAGATGCTGCTCAAAGTCACTGATGTATTTTGGCGATTATGTAAACCATGCGACAACGAAGAGCTGATTAAAGCAAATGGTCGTGCCACACATCCTTCGTTGCACTCATTGATTGATATATCCAAAGATCGACGTCGTTTATGTTCATTACGATTTGGATCATAATATCTTTTGGCTTCTTTTCCTTCATTATCCTCTCTATGTACTATCTCTCCCTCCCCTCCTTTTCCCTAAACTATGCATTATACTTGATAATTTGGAAGAAATATTTACCATGTATTTGGAGTAGGCTAGGGTTATACAATGGCACAAAAGTTAAAGAAAAAGAACGTGCCAAGTGACAAGTGCTTTTCGCACCGTCAAAAAATATTTTTGGGGTGCAACACACACTACACTTATTTTGTCATACAATGTTTTTATTCAAGCAATCATTGACGGAGTATCTACAAAAATTTTGAAGGTCATTCAGAAGAATACTATTGCATACATCATGTATTCTTGAGGACAATGTCTCTTCTTACAACAACTGTTCTCGTTTCATTTTGCTTTTGTAAACAGACCAAAGCTGCTCGATGGGATTCAGTTCAGGAGAATAAGGTGAAAGATACAAGCAGACATAACTGCGCTTCTTGATCTCTTTTTCAATATTACCATTTTTTTGTGGATAAGTACAATGTCAATCACAACATAGTGTCCCTTAAATTGCTCATATTTTTCAAAACATCCATCGTATTGCACATAAAGTTGAAGTAATGTACTGCCTATCATAGTGCCACATCTACCTAGATTCTAGCAAGCAACCGTACAGATTCTTGACCTCCTCTTTTTACTCTGGACCAAAGCTCCCAATCTTATTTTCAGGATAATAATACCAATAATAGTACATATTTCTCGCTGACTTTGCTTGAAACTTTAATAAAACTATCTCCGCACAAGTATCAACCGTCAACCAAGTTATTATTTTTTTCATATTGACATAAAAAGCAGCCTCGTCAATAAATACACAGTTGCTTAAATATCCATATCGGTCTGTTGCCATCTGGTTTCCCGGCTGTGTCTTTTTTCCAGGTTTTCAGGTAAATTTGGTTTGATTGAGTGAAAGGGAGCTTTCTTCAAGCCGATTCTGCATTTTTCCCCCGTGAAATCATATAATGCAGTTTTTGACACTTCTAGTCCCATAAAATTACTCTTTAAATCATCTATTATTTGGTCTAAAACTAATGCTGGTTTCTTGTCAGCTCAACCAAAAGGTCTCTATGCTCTTCATGCAAATTTGATGAGTCTTTCGAAAAGAGTGTATTTTTCTTCACGTTTGGTAAGTTATGCTCTAGTATTCTTACATTATGGTTAGTTATATTTTAATTTAATTCACCTGGAGTCACCCTAGCTGGCCTTCATAGTCTGTATTTGTCCTCTGAGGCAACTTTCACTGGCTTTGAAGTAGTTGACTTTTTGTTTCCAGTTGGTTGTTTTTCCAATGGCTTATTCTTCATATAAGAAGAATGATTAACCAAAGTTTCAAGAACAATATTAGGATCGTCGATACTTGACATGACATCTTCCATAGGATCATACGTTAATTGACCGTTTTCATTATAAATATTGTTTTGTCCATCTTCATAAAAAAAAGAGTTCTTCATCTCGAAAGGCTACAATAGACATTATAAGAAAAAGATAATCAAAAGCCTCCTCAGAAAAACTAAGAAGGTCGTTTTATTCCTGTGGCAGCGAAAACTTATTTCTGATTGGGCGACATTTTGTTCCTGTAAGAGCGAAATTTAATTCCTGATTGGCCGATATTTTACTTCTAATTAAGCGACATTTTATTTCTGATTAGGTGACATTTTATTTCTGATTGGGTGACATTTTGTTCGGCCCGGACAACATAATTTATTGGATCAACTGTACAGTCGACGAAAAAAGGTTGGCCCAATAAAAAAAAATAATTGGCCAGTTTGAAATAAAAATGGATCACCGATTTTGAAAATGGGTCAGCCAATGAAAAATGGGTCACCAATAAAGAAGTGTAATGTATGCTTTTTATTTTGTTTCTTATAATCCTTTTTCACAATTCAAACATCTCTGCCAGAACGTCAAAGAATGCTTTATCCAATTCTCGCAATCTTCTCTGTTGATGTGAAGTGCTGCGTTGCGAATACGATCAGAGATTTTTTCATTCTGCCTGACAGAAGAAGGATCGTTATTTACAACAGTCTTTAGCTTGGACCAAAACTCTTCGATCGGATTTAAAAAAGGAGAATAAGGTGGCAAAAAGAGAAGTTTATAACCACGTTGCCCAACCCAATCTTCAATAAGTGCAGCCTTGTGAATGGATGCATTGTCAAGAACTAGATATTTGTAGCTCATGTTAGCCGCATCCAGTGTCGTAAGGACCTGCTCTATGTATTCAAGGAAGTCACTGCTGGTAGTACCTTTCCTCTTGGGGGCCTGAGATTTCTCACCAGTTCGAGTTCGTTTTCCACTCCTAGCACCAAGTACAACTTGTTTTCTGGATAATGTGATTAAACCACTTTTACAAATAGCACCCAAGATGCTGACATTTGCTCCCTTCGTTTGAACATCAATTTTGCAAGGTGTTCCAGCCTCAGACCATCCATATGAGCGATGCATACTCCTGTTAAAGCCAGCTTCATCCAAGAATACACATTCATTCATAAAGTCTATGTTCTGGTTAACCCAGTATGCTACCGCATCTCGTCTTTTGGTAACAGTTTCATCCGTGTTCCTGCCATAATATCTAGGAATGATACGCTTGTAGGTTAGGCGACACTTCTTCTTCTTCATATGATTTTCCACTGATCTAAGGGTGATCTGTATATCTCTAAATTCTTTTGACAGGTGGTCTGTAACAGCTTCAACTGTCAATGTTGGCTCATTAGCCAGCAGCTCAAAGATAAATACAGTATGTTCGTCTTTGAGTATTGTGGGTCGTCCCTTTCCTTCTTTGATTGCGATAGAATCAGGGAACCCTTTTTCAGCTATTTCGCTTGTCATTTGATCCCACTGCTTGACTTTACGAATAGCTGTTGACTTGGAGAGCCCTACCTTTCTACCCGCTTCACTGATAGACATATTCTCAAACTCTTGCAACAAATTGATCAAATTGACTACCTTTACTTCGTTCTTGGTAATGTATGATCCCCTTTCCTTCTTCACTACATCAAGGAAGGGCTCCTTGGAGTGAGGTTTGGTCTTCCTCTTAGCTTCTTTTTGTGCTGCATTTACTGCTGCAGTTTCTTCCCAGTCCATATATGATTGTATATCATCACAGGTACTGTCTCACTGTCAAAATTGTATTCTTCGTTCATGTCGAGCAATATGAAAAAATTCAAGAAGAGAAAAAGAAGAGAGAATTCGGCCAATCCTCATTACATTTCTGTATTGGTGACCCATTTTCGTACTGGGTGACCCATTTTCAAAACAATGAACCATTTTCGTCTTAGTGACCCATTTTCAAATTATGACCCATTTTCATTGGTTGACCCATTTTCAAAATCGGTGATCCATTTTCATTTGTTCCTCAGGTCTAATTTGCAATAGGAGGGAGTGAATTAAGTGGGAGATTTTTGATCTTTGACGTGGTGTCTCTCTACTATTAAAGGGCGATAACGTCTTGATATTATCGATTACAAGTCTTCTTTCAAATTCTACTGCATCGCAAATATATGGAAAACAGTCAATTACTCTTTTCTCGATTGTATCATTATCACTATGAAAACAGGCGTAATTAGCATTTAACAAAGCTTTAATCTTTAAACAAAAAAAATATTTTATGAATTGCTGAATGTTAACCGGGCCAGTAGAGAGACCAGCATAGTCTATAACGACTAAGCAAACTTTTTGTTGTGACGAGGAGATAAAATCGATCATTCCTAAAGTAGCATTGACTTGGCACTATCAGGCAACAATATTTGCGTCGATGTTTTTATCGATATCTACTAAAGTAAAAAGTTGATTTATCGAAATTAATGCTTTTAAACTTAATGGAAATATACTTATATTATATATACCTTGATGTTGCTATGAACATTTCTTATCTTTTTCTAGTGTTTCGATTTCATCTTTAAAGTCTCTTGTGGTGATTTCGCTATTGGCATCTGACGAGTAAAGAAACAAAACATTTATCCACATTCGACCTTGAAATAAATTATTAATCTTGCGCTGAATATTCTTGGCCCGATATTGTGCTGATTTGACTGACTTTTGCACATATCCAACCAACTGCTAAGTCTATAAATGAATGCTATATTAGATTACCAATCTCTTCAGATGATAACTTGGCAGACCATCGTTATGATTTGAAGCCAATGGAAGGGTTCAGCAACGTATTTCCCGGCACTGATACCCGAGCCGGTAGAAGCACAAACCACTTCAACGCGTATAAGAGAATGCATGGTCTGCTGTATTATGATGAATCATTAGATGCACCTGACTTTGATCTTTTGTCCTTCAATGAGCTCCAAGCTTTGGTTTTTGGTGTTATCAAAACATTTGCTTTCCTCGGAAACGCCCAAGAATCTCGCATCTTCTTTGTTGATGGTCGAGGTGTTGCTGGTAAGACATTTGTGTTTAATTTAGGCCTTGATCGTGTCAGAAGAGAAGGCCATATTGCGATTATTGCTATGGCATCGAGTCAAACTGCTGCATTGTTGCTCAAAGGCGGACGCACTGCTCACTCTACCTTTAAGATACCGTTAGAGATTACCAATACCAACATGTGCGACATTTCGCCCTGCTCTGGCATAGCATCATTTATCCAAAGAGCAAAAATTGTTGTTTGGGATGAATGCTCAATGATCAACAAGGACTTGATAGCAACAGTTGATCGCTTATTTCGTGAGTGCTTGAACAAAGCCAGCTTTTGGCCAGTGGTAGTCTCAATGCAATTGCGTACAAACATGAGAGTTTGACAGGCCCTTCAGACTGACAATCCAGGTCTTGCTAATGAACTTCAACAATTTTCTGATTATCGACTTCAGATTGGTCAAGGCACTGTTCCTACAATTACTCTGCCCCAGAGACATATCTTCAGATTTTATCCAAATTCCTGAAGAGGTGCTCATATCTGGAGATGATTTGATTAATTTGATGAAAAGCATTTTTGATATTGCCACTGCGGACTAGCATTCAACGCTCAAAGTACTGTATTTGCGACAACAGGCCTAGATTAGGACAGCTGCTGCGAGCTTTGAAGACTAGAGATTCACATAATCGACTCGGGACTAAGAAGGGCACTAGTAGGCTTTTGTCGGATCTGCTATGTTGAGCCATGCTAAGGTCAGTTGCATCCTGTCTACACAATCCGAGAAAAGGAAAATGTAGCAGAGTGTCGCGGGATTCTTCCAAACAATAAGTACATTGCATAGTCACGAGAAACGTACCATTGTCTACCCTGTTTTTATCAGGCTTGAATCTGTCTACCGCGTATTTTTTTTTGCTCTGACCTTTGGTATACCAAATCCACATCTTGCTTCTAACCAATTGACTTTCGTTTTTTTTTTTTTGAATGCGAAATCCGGTATCTTGTTTGCAAATTATATCCAGAGTTTCTTGCTTTTTGGGTCCTTGATTGTAATGAGCATGTTGTTTCCGTAAACCTGAATGCTGCAAAGCATATTGCATTGTACAGAAAAAAGCAGGCATTTTACAGGAATGGTGTAACAAACAAGGTTCGAGGGATTTTAGCTTTCCCTAGTCGACTGATTGGGAGTTGCAGTTTTAGAGCAGTCCATTTAAGGGCATTCAATGTTTCCTCTTCCTTTCCGCCTTCTTTTTGAAAAACAAAAAACAGGCCAGGATGGACATGGATATGGATATGAGCTCGCAGGGAACGCCTCCCAACATCAACGAGCCCTATGCTAAAAAGCTGATTACCATCATAGCCTCCATCGTAGCCTTCCTTACTGTACGACATTTATTTATTTACATTCACAACAAGACCAAAACAACATTTGGATTTCGATGGATGCACCAAATGTCATCCTCTTATGCAAGCATAGAGAATTTTGTGGTAAACAAACTTTCATATACGGCGCTGTATGGGGCATCCCCGCCTTTGGGGGCTCTATTGCTGTTGCTGGCCCTGGTTTCTGCTGTATTACCTTTGCTTTTATTAAACGTTGACTTGGCTGTCAATTCGAATCGTGCCGGCTTTTTATGCCTTGCCATGGTGCCCTTCCTCCTCTCGTCCACCGGAAAAAATTCAGCTATATCTCTGCTGACAGGAATATCCAGTGTTAAGCTTAACTTTCTGCATCGCATATTGGGCATGGCACTGTTTATATGCGCCACTGTACACATGTCGACAATGCTTCATTCGTGGTCAAGATTCCCAACGTTCCTAAAATCCGAGCTGCAGCTGTCCAAAGTGCAGTATGGTCTGGCTGGCTACGGATGTTTATGCGTAGTGATCCTGGGCAGCATCTTGCCGGTGCGCATCTTTTGCTACGAAGCATTTGTAGTCACTCATGTGCTGGGCATTGCTTTCATCGGCTGTATTGCCGTCCATACGCCTTACGCTATGCGCTATTTCTTCTCAGGCCTGGTCTGCTACATGCTCAACTTGCTAGCTGTATGGTTTGTCAAGACCTATGTTGCCCAGGCTCGGTTTGAAGTATTACCTGAAGGATGCACAAAGGTCTCGATCCGGCTCGCAAGCCCCATCAAGACGCATTATATTGGACAACACATTAATTTATGCATCCCAGCCATCTCACCCTTTCAATGGCACCCGTTCACCATCACAAGCGTGCAGCAGCAAAATGCCGCTTATCAAAACTCTATAGAAGTATGCGTTTGCTCTCGCGGCAACTTCACAAGAGCTTTGTACAATAAGGCTCTCCCCAATCAAGATGTGCGTGTGTTTGTCAGCGGTCCATTTGGCAGCAATAGCATCAGGGCAACTCGAGTGCTTGATAGCCACTCTTCTGTTGTCATTGCATGTGGCGGCTCTGGCATTACATTCGGCATGCGCTTGCTGCGTGAATTGACGGACACCTTGATATCGCACGATGAAGAAGCCAGTAAATCTTCTTTACTCAATCACTACAAGACCAAGGACATTTACTTTTATTGGTGCGTGCGACGCGCATTAGAGATTGAATGGTTCAGAGAAGAGCTGGAGCAGATCAATTATCTTTATGACGCACATGGGCAATTCCCCAATCTCCACATTCGATTCCATATCACTGCTAATGGTACGGATAACACGACTGAAGAAACCACTGTGGATGAAGAGCCTGGCATCAATGAAACGGCCGACTCTGGCGATACTGCGAATCTGTATACGACCGAACATGGCTCAAGAAAAGACATCGATGTGGTCTATGGACGTCGCTTGGATGCTAAAGCTGTCCTCGAAACTGTAGACGGAGATATGGGCGCTTTTGGTAAGTCTTGGAATAGATGTACTTTGCACTATGCTAATCGCCTATTTATTGATATAGTGTGCGGCCCTGCAGGATTCAATGCTGCGTTCAAAAACGTAGTAGCCTTGCACAAATCAAATGCTTATCTTCATTGCGAAAGTTTTGGATATTAAGCTGTGCAATGCTCTTTTTATATTCCCTTCCCCCCTCCCCCACTTCCGCCACTTTTATCTGTCCTTTGAGCTTCACCTGTATATATCTAAGTATTATGTTCCGCATAAACCACCTTTATTTATTTTTGTGCCACTTACTGAGACTTTAATTATTACAAGACTGCACACTAGGGTCGTTGTTCGGAGCGGCTTGATTTCCTTACTCTCATTCTGTTTAGCTAACGGAAAGATTGATATCTTTCTCCCAATGTGACGCTATTAAACATTGCATTGCAGGAAATAATAACATCCTTGCACAAACTTCAAGACGCAATATCAAAATATAGACCATTAGACAAACATTTGGATGTTTTATTTTTAAAAGAGTGATCTGGATTCGATCACATTGAGAAGCTCAATTACATTGTTATACGTTCAAATTTATATTGTTGATGTGCGATTACTGGATTTGTTTTTCCTTCGAAAAGAGCTGAAGTTCAGGAACAGACAGATTAGATGAGTGGTCTGATAGACCGGATGGAGAAGAAGAGGAGAAATAAAGCAAAGATTGTGCATCGCTTGTGCTTGGCAGTGATGATGGAAAATGTTCATGATCATTTGGCGGATCTGCTGTAGCTGAGTGACCTTTGGCTGTTGAAGTGGACGCAATGCTCACAGCATAATCTTCATTGCTTAATTGTGGGTGAAAGTAATCAATCAAGACGCTTGTTGTTTGCTCAATGTCAATGATCTCGTCGTCTTCGAGATATGGATTATCACTGTCGTCTAGTCGAGCAGTTACAAAAGACTCAGAATCTGTGCTGTAGATGTCTTCCTCGACAATAATGTCTGAGAGGGGTGTCGATGTTGCAAAGGTGGTTGCAGTTGGAGGTGGAGTTGAAGACTTGTTATAGGCAGCAGGCTCGTTGAAAGACTCCTCTGTTCGGACCGACCGTAAGCTTCTGGCAGGCGAAGAGTTTACCGCAGAGACAACACTTATTTTCTTGGTATCGATATTGCTGCTACGATCAAGTTTCGCTATTTGCACAGTTGATGGGTGGCTTTCAAGCTCGTTAAATGATAGCAGAGAGTTCCTAAATGCTGAATCATCGTCCAAAGACGACAACAAGCTGATGCCACTAGCTATATTTACAAGCAACCGACACCAAGCTACCAATTCTGCTCTTGTTGATGTGCGGAATACAGAGACTTTATCAGTTTGGAGAACGTTTGTTGCGGGTCTGCATATTTCAAATGTATTGCTTGCATCCCCTGTGTAGTCTGTCAAGACCGCGTCCAATTGGTTGAAGGCGATCGAAGGCACAATGGTTGTGCCAGGTATATAGATTGTCTTTTCAGGCGACACCTTTTCGTCCAAGCTAAATTGATGAAGATAGCCGCCTAGCAAGGTACTTAATACTGGTCATTTCAACCTGGCAGAGGCAACTTACCTTGGCTGAGAACGTAGTTTCTTTCAATAAACTGCTTTCTGACGCCGACTTTTCGTTCCATCTTGCCCTTCAGTAATGTCATGACCAAAGGATGAAACTTGTTTGGGTAATTGATTTTGAGGTAGTCCTTGGTGGGGCTCTTTTCATTGACGAGGTTTGCTTTATTCTCTCGAGCAAATTGTTCCCAAGTTTGCTGAGGTGTGATTTGGTCCATTAAAAGCTCAAAAGACGCAGTGCCTTTATCCTCTGATCCATTCCAGGCACCAGGAGCCAAAAATTCAAAACAGTGCTTGACGGCAGGTTTAATCTGATTTATGACTTGTTCCTCGAATTCCTCGGTATCCTTTTGTATCGGAATCATGAGTAGCCGTAGGCGATTCTCTTCATCGACTTCTCGCTTCAGCTGCCTCAGCACCACTAACATATTCAGTGCGTTAGATGATAGAGCCAGGTTGCAGATTTCACCTCACTTACACAAATTGGCAACCCAGGGGTCCATCTCAACTTGGCCGTTTGCTTTATCAGCTTCCTTACAGCAGCGATTCAGATGCGTCATTTTGCTTCGTGTTACTTCTGCTCGACGTAGCAGTTCATCTAAAACTAGCGTCGAATCATTCTTCAGCTGATGGATTCTGTCTTTTACCTGCCTTCGCAGCTTGACCAATGCCGGTAAATGGTCTTTCTCCAGACATTTGCTGAATGCCTGCTGTTCTGCTGCCATCTGCATCGTTAAAGACCTGAACCCTGCCTGTATGGTGCGGATAGATTCGCTGGCATTGTCATGCAGGCTCTGATCTACATGCGGATATGCCTTTTGGGAGAATCCTCGGCTGCTCTGTAGGCTGATTTTGGCGGTCTCCTCCACCCAATTAGTGACAGATTTTAGACATTGATGCCAGGTTTCTAATCGGGCTATAATGAAATCAGCACGATTTAAGCTAACATTTTTCAGCGCAGGATGATGGCTTCCACTTGACTTTGTCGAGAAAACGGACCCGTCGCTGCCATATTGGTGAGACTGAGGCAATTGGAGGGGAGCAGACGCCGCAGACAGCAAGTGATTTTGCCGTTCAGGACGAGGGCCGCTGCTGGATGAGGACAGAGATCGGTCCAATTTGTGAATCTTTTGTAAGGATGGCAATGATGCAATGGTGTTGAGGCTTTTGGATGATGTGAGTGTTTCGGATCGCTTTTGTTGTTGGCCATCGAAATGCTCTGTGAATCGGCTACGGTACTCTGACTTGGCAGGATTGGCTGAATCAATAGACACAGCATCGTCGCCTTGAAGAGGAGAGGATCCTTCGCTCGGCGACACAAGGGAGTTGATGGACTGAGCTGACGAATGTACCGACATTTGATCCGCTGCTGACATTGTTCTCAATCTGCTTTTGTGGGGTCTGCGAGGCGGTGGCGGTGCTGGATTTGTGGATGGACTTGGTGTTAAAACTTCTGTCATGGCAAGTTGGGAGGAAAAAGAGGAGAAAACAGCTTTGGGCGAATTGCAATTAAAATGAGATTTACCTTCATGTTGCACTTGCACTACATGAAGCTAGATGTACTTATTGGGGAGTTCCCATCATATGGTGAATGCTGTAATTTACTTTTTATTTAATTTTTTTTTTTTTTTTTTTTTTTTTGACCTCTGCTCAAGAAGGCGCGCATCTATAGCATGTAGGCCGCACATGATGGTCAGTAAACTGTAGCTGTATCACTGTGTTGAACCTGTTTATATGTAGAGAACGCTAGATGTTGATGCCGCAACCTCCTCTTACAAAGAACAAGCAAGACGAAAATTTCGACATACACGTCCAGCCTAAAAGATACGTGTAACCTGTTGCACTGTCATGTGAAGATGATGTGCATGCATATAATATATATATATACGTACATACATACATGCTACAGCTGAAAAAGCAAGGTGGTGTAAACAAGAGACGATTAAATCAACAAACAAACAGTAATTGATCACAATCCACACCCAACAATGGGTTTTCTGCTTCCATTGTTTTTTTGTTTTTTTTGACGTGAGTCCCCAACTCAAATTTCTAATTTTAGATTCGTAAGCGCACAGATGTCTGTTTGAATATAAATAAGCTTTTCTTGCCCTGATTTCGTTTCTTTCTCTCTCTCTTTCATTTTTCTTTAAAATCGACATGTCTGATTTTTCCGCTTTCCTTGGCGGTGAAAACCGAATACTTTTACCGTTTTTCGCCTATCCAGCCCTAGCGATTGCGCCTATGGTTGCCTTGGTTGGCGGCATCGTTATTCCACCTGAAAGATTTTCGAGTTCGGCAAAACACATGGCATCTATTCCACTGCTCTTGGCAGTAGCCTTGATACCTTTTGGATTCACAAATGGAAACAAAAGTAAGTGCATTGCAGACTGCAGTATATCGCCCTTCTTTGATCGCTAAACACACCTTCTTGCTTGTGTCTAGTTATCGACCTGGTTGTAGGTGTAGCAGCTTACAATCTTTTTTTGAGGTTTGTAGAGCTGTACTGGGTGGGGCCTTCAGTGCAGGGTCGGCCAGTTTATGCCTCAACAGAGAGTCTTTGGGTGGACTTCTGGAGCTGTATGCGCGCCTTTCCGAAACCAGCCAAAGAGGATACACCAGAGTTGAAAAAAGGACAAGTTAGAGTGTATAAAAAAGACAAGGTAAGCTTGGTTTTACGGGAAGGCGCACATCACTGGATGAGCTCATTGTAATGAGACACTTTATAGAAATTCTATCATGTCATTTTGTACATGACGGGTCATATGGTTGTCACAGATGTGCTCGCCAGCTGGATTGCTTCATTTACTGGAAGCGAGATACGCCAAATGGCAGAAGAGAGGCCCGGCTTGTTTTTAATCTATTTTATCCTTGTCAACGTCCTTCTACATTCTGCCTTTAACTCTGTTGGCTACGGTCTCCAGCTGTTTTGCTGCATCACTTACGAAGGCGGCTCTTATTCATCTGAGCAGTGGAGGTCTTTGATGCTGAACCCGCTCAAGTCACAGTCTTTAGACGAGCTCTGGTCTCTTCGCTGGCATCAATTCTTCAAATCCACCTGGCTCGCATTTCCATTTCGGCCTGTTCGTGTCCTAGTTGAACGTGCGCTCACAAAACGAGTGAGAAACGCAAAGGCTGTTGCGTTTCTGCTAGCTTCTATTTCTGTCTTTGCAGCATCCGCATTCATGCACGAGTACGTGATTGCTGCCAACGTGGGTTTACCTATTTATAAACGTGTGTTTGCAGGTGAGCAATGCATATTTTTTATCGGTCATGGCTTGGGCGTATTCTTTGAGCATGTAGTGCAGATGATGGTCATTGCAAAACTGCCCAAAAGCTTTCAAAATTCTGCGCTTCACGGTGCCCTGGGTCGTTTATGGACACTTGCTTTTGGCTATGCTACATTTTACTATATCGCTAATGGGTTCGTCTCCTGGGGCTTTCAATGTGATATCCCACTTGCATTTTCAAAGCCTTATATCGCCGATTTTGTGCAATCTCATCCTCGTCTTCTTGCTGTTTGGGGAAGTCGCATTTAGATTCAATATTAACCATTACAACTATAGACACCAAATATCATCTCATGGAAAAAAAAAAAGACTTTTAAAAAATAGACAATCGCATGTACATAAAAAAATATATATATACAAAGGCATATAATAGTATCAATATAAACTGGATTTAACGCCTACTCTACCTGTGTATGCTATAACGTTGAACGTTTGTCTGGTTATTAGCTAGACTAAGTCTGAAATAAATCAAATTTTATTAAAAGGAATTATGCTACAATTTTTTCAAGAATGATTGCAGCTACATGCGAGCCGATCTGTAGCAAAATTTGGAACAGAAACCTGGGAGCAAAAATCTTCCATGTCATTAAATGTCTCCTCAAGACAAAGATAAAGATGGCGCTCAGAAAGGTAGGTATAGATTGAAGCAAAACAAGTAAATGCAATGCTTGGCGCTGGTGGGGATTTTCAGATAGTAAGACGAACCAGCCAAGCCAAGTAATTATATAGCCTGCCATCATTGCGACTGTCACTAAAACCATGCCTCCATAATAATTCATTTCATCGAACCCCACAAAGGCAGCTTTCCAGGGCAACGAAGTGAACGCAGCCTGGTGTCCGGTACCAAAGAACAAATGGTGGCCCAAGAAATGCAGCATCGTCAGTCGAATCAGCAGGCTGTTGGGTTTGCCTGTTGTTAAAAGCTTGATTATCCAAGGTGAGACAAGAATAAGAGCAGCGCCCAAGGGACGCTGCACGATCGCTAGCACTGGTGTCCATAGAAACAGCAATGTCCAGCTCAAGACATAACGGGAGCGACTATTAAAATACCAATCTGCCAGCGTCATATTGTTGCCTACAAAGATCAAGCCATACACCAGGCGGGGCATGTATATATCGAGTACATGATGCACCATCAAGGCTGTCTCGCTCTTTTTATTCTCGATATCAAGAGACTTGGCGCCAATCTCGTAAAAGATCCTAAAGAGAACCATGATGCAAGATACAATATAACAAGCGCCTACTGTTAGCCCCGCGAGTTGGTTCAATGTGGTCGTAGAGAAGATGGTCATGCCATACAAGACGACAACGAACGCAATAGTAAGGTAACCCGTGTAGTTTTCGAGGTTGAATTCAAGCATGCCGCTGTGTAAATAATCACAATGAGGAAATTGTTCTTCGCGGCATTGGCCAATGTTGCTAGTAACTCGCAAGACGACCACAAACAAGGTGGGATACAGCAAGGCCAATGCATACTCTGTTTTCGTAGAGGCCGCTTGCAGGTTGCGCGCGATCCAGATCAAGGTCAAAGTAGCCAGCACAAAGCGAGTGCCACGGTCTTCCCAGATGACAAAGCTGTTGGATCCCAAAGTACACGCCTGCACGATCTGAGCGATCAAAATGATATACCAATCGGACAAGGCAGACGATTCTGGCTTCAACGTAAATGCCATGCAGCAGACAGCTACAGCGGCAGACACGCCGATCCAGTCTACGTGCACAGTCTTTTCAAACCATCCTTGCATCGCTACTTCAGGATGGTAGCGCGCATACGAAGCTGCGAAACTAACAGCAGCAGCCGAGACGCCAACCATGGACAGGCGCTTGTAAGAAGCACTGAGCTCAGGATGCATCAACCACAAGGAAGCCAAAGTGCCCAGTCCCAACAGCACAATACCCAGCAACATACAGCCTGTGTCGAACTGAGCCCAGATGCCTTCACAATACTTGATTGTGCCAAGCATGAAAGCATCGTACTCCAAGATGGCCTCTTCCAACTGTGGAAGATAGGTTGTGTGATCATTTGCAATTGAAGCTGAAAAATCAGACTCCTTGGTGGTCTGCGCCATAATCTCCTCGGCAGCAAACAGATGGTGTGTGATGAATTGAAGCCTATCTGGTGAAAAGTCCAACTGATGCGTTTGTTGAGAATACTGGTCGAGGTAGTTTTTAACCTGCAAAGCGTTTGTCCGGAACTCTTGAGCCATGTGCAAGACATTGCGCATTCTTTGGCCTGCATCAGGGTGCTCTGGCATAAGGATATCTGGGATAATGGCTCCCAAGCTACCGAAAGGGATAGGTGTACCAAGCAGGTAGGCCAGAGTAGGCGCCAGATGGATTTGCGCTACGATGGGATAGGCTGCTGCATCGTAACCGAGTCTTTGCGAAATGCCAGGAATATCGTAGCCAAGCCTCAGAGCTCGTGCTTCATGAATCCGACGGTAAAAAGCTTGGTAATAGTCGGATGTAAAAGTCAATGGTCTGCCTGAATACATGAACAATGTACTGACAAGCTCCTCTATGCTTTCGCCTCCGTGGTCCCCCTCTACAGACATGCCGTGGTCGCCCATAACAACCAGCAGTGTATCTTGATCCACGTAATCCGAGGCTAGGCGTGCAATGACGCTGTTCATTTGATTCAGTTTGCGCTTCATGTTGGGGTCTGAGGGGCCGTAAGTATGTCCACAGTGATCTACGCCCAAGAAATGAGCAATCATGACCTCCCAGTCATCGCCATCAGCCACGTCCCATAGACGAGATAAGATGGCATTGTCGACAGAATCTAAATCAAGCATTTTGAAACTATCGCTGTCAAATGTACGCTCAGAGACAAAGCTCTCTGGGAACAGGCTGACCCATGTATCATCGCCCAAAAAGTACATGGTCTTGTTCTGGATATGGCGCAACAGATGATCCTCGGCAACAGCAGACGAAGCAAAGTTTGAGCCGGCGTCAATGAATGTGGGCAAAGAGCCTGTCATTAGGCCCTTGATACGCTGCATGGTAGTAGTGGGTGGATCAGCACGAAATTGAAACAACAAGGATGATTCTGGCTGAGCAGCTGTGATCTGTTGCATGACGGGGAGTTGGTTGAGATAATGTGCCGTGCTTGTCGCGTTGATGGTAAAATCAAAACGAAGCGCATCCACCAGGACAATGATAGTACGTCGATAGGGTTTTCTAGACGGAACGGTAGGTGGCTGCGTGATAGATGAGGACTCTGTCTGGTGGAGAGGAAAATCCTCCCAGGGCTCAAGAACAGTGCCCCGTATATCAAGTGTTTGGCGTGTGAGTAGAAATCCTTTGAGAAATAGGTAAAGGCCAAATATCTGTAAAAACGTCAGTACAGTGAACGTTAGGCCCTTTGAAGGCCTAAAATTGGGGTGCATGATTTGGAAAGAATGAGGAAAACAGTGGCACCCACCCACCCACTCCCCCCCCCTCACAAAACCGCAAGAGTGGCATGAATCTCATAAAGACACACCCATCAACACATCCAGATGTTGAACAACGAAAAGCAGTCTTTCCAGTACAAGACAAAGGTGTTGGATGCAATGTCTGTAAAATACTGTACCACACACGACTTGGAAAGAGGCTCGAGAGGGGGGGGGGGGGGCAATAGTTGAATGACTGTAAAAGACTTTAGTAGTGTCCCATTACAACGACAATGGTGGCACGGCTCATTGGTGCACTTGATTTGGCCGTCAGGATGGTATGACTGTGATGGTTTTTTGTTCGATAGGCATTTTTACAGTACTTTCCATTCACAAAATTCTGCAATCGAATAAAGCTGCTCTAGGCATTTCGTTTGATGCGTTGGTCTCTTTGATTTTCCTGGCCTGATTACCTTATCACCTTTTGGTTTGATCCAGGCTGACAGTGGCTCATTTACGCGACAGTCACCGTATGTGTGTGCTTCTTTTTATTCATGAAAAAAATTCGAACTCGTTCTCTTTTTTTTTTTTTTTTACTGTGAACAAGCGCACACACATAATCAATACAATGGATGCCAACAACAACGAAGCCACTAGATTATGGAGGGTTTTCCGCACTGCACATCAAATGGTTCATGACAGAGTAAACTACCTTGAAGACGGAATCAAAATTACCAAGCCAACTAAACTACTGACTCAAATTAGGGCTATCTCGTTTCTCAATCAGAGCTCGACATGGATTTGGAATCTTTCAAGCGCTCGTTTGCCCTTTTTTTTGTTTTTGGCTATGCCTTTAGAAAACTAAATGCTAAATGTGTGTGTCCAGTCGCGACCAGTTGACATTTGTTGTTCAAAAGAAGGACGACCCTATTGATCAGTTGCTTGTTTTCTTTCCCAAAGACAGTTCGGTTGGTGTCAAACCTTTAAGAGTGTAAAGTCAAATCCTTGCTGTGATGTAATGCATGTGGTGCCTAACCTTTCATATAGCTATGTCGAACGTATGGCACAACAGCAGATCCCCAAGGGTGTCTGTATTTACCAAAAGAGCATGACTTCTTCAGCCAACAAGGTCATCCAATCTTTGCCTTCAAAGCACACTTTAGAGTCGTTCCAAGAGAATGAATTATTAGTCAACATCACACACCATGTGCTGGTACCTAAACATGAGGTTTTAACTACAGAGGAAAAAGCAACCTTGTTGCAAAGATAGTAAGTGTCTGGGTCGTGTGTTGTGTATGTGCATGCTGGACATTTACCATTTGTTCATGGTAGCCGTTTAAAGGAGACTCAATTGCCTCGTATTCAGCACACTGATCCCGTTGCAAGATACTATGGCTTGAAGCGTGGACAGGTACGTACAAGGCGGTTATGGTAAAGGGGGGGGGTATTGTGGAGGCTGATTTTTGTTTCGTTAGGTTGTCAAGATTTTAAGAGAAAGTGAAACTGCCGGTCGCTATGTCAGTTATAGATTATGTATTTAAGAAAAGGAGAGGAGAGGAAACGCTGCTATTCGACCTATCACCACACACAAAACACACAAAACACTCGCCATCTCGAGCTTTTTCCTACTTTCTTTTATATATTATCACTTTTTACAATACTTCATCATTAAAAATGCCAATCCCCATATATTGCTGTGTGTGCGTATATAAAGATCGCAATGTCAACATGGTATCCAGGATCCGCAGAAATTAGATTTATGCTATAATAAACGTTTAGAATTGTTAGGTTGTCTAGGCAGTCAAGGAAATTTCGTTTTACATCTTGTTATTTGCCGAATTTATATATCAGAACAAACATGTTGTGGCATTACACGACACACCGTGTTTTTATCATTCCTTTTCTTGGGTTGATTTTTTATTATTATTATTATTATTATTCTGCCTATAATTCCTGATCTGTTGTGTTTCTATTATTTTATGTTTCGCTCTTACTATTCATTACTCTCTGGCCAACAGTTGGTAAGCTTTATTAGTCCTTCATCAACATTTTTTTATTTTTAGATATAAATCATAACGCATTACAATTTATTCAATCTTTTCAGACTCAAACATGGCAGAACTTGGCCATAAAAGCATATGTCCATACCGTTAGATTTTTTGCAAGTAATAGATCCAACCTTACAGTTTTTTATTGAAACTGTTTTGTTGCCGCTTCAACACGGTTGGGACATTTCTGAGCATATCTTTTAATTGCAAAGGCCACAGTTATTGATCAAGGTGTTTAGACCATTTATTTTGACTAATTTTTGTTAAAGGTACAGTATGCTTTTACAGAAAAAAGAAAGACATCAAAGCCAAAATACGAAAGTCCTTTAGTAAGCTTAACTGAGAGGTAAAGGAACAAGAGAATTTGAGCATTCAAATCAAAGATGCCAAGTTTGATTCTCCTTTTTCTATTGGAAAACATTTGATCAATCTTTCCCGACACCTGCAAGAATACGAAACGAACCTTTAAAGTGATGCAACCATTCCTAGGGCTTGCTGGGACTTTATTTATGAATAGCATCCTTCTGAATAATCAAGACAGCATACTTAATATGCCTTTTTTATTAAAAAATAAATAAATTTATAAAAAGGCAGTGATGCTATACAGCGACAGGTAAAGAACAAGAAAAATGCGTTAAAATGAAGGAAAGGCCACTTGCAATGATTCAACATTTTATTATGGTTATACTGTCATGTTATATGTATATGCCATCCGAGCTTTCAGACTACATTGGAGCTCCTTTTCGTGGGTAATCTACTTACATAATGCTGCTGTTGAGTTGTGGTCGCTGTCGAAGCGGTTACTTTTGGAATATCATGGTTAGCCAATGCTATACCAAACGCAGCTTTTGGGATTTTACTTTGCTGCTGAGTTGTGTGTGATTTGGCTATAGATGGTCGCTTTTCTTGGCTTTTGTCGTCCTGTTGGCTATGGCGGCTACAGGAGCTGCTTGTGCTGCCACTAGAGACTGAATTCCTTTCCAATGACAGGTTAGATGAGGAAGAAGAAGCACTCCAAGTAGCAGCAGGTGCTGCTAATACGTCTTTGTTTGTTGTATTATTGGTATGCTGACGAGCAGGCACAGGTATAAAGCTGCCGCTTGACCCTCGTCTATCGCTTTTAAGCGTTGTAGAAAAGGTCGACTTTTGTAATGGTTCTTCTGTTAAAACTGACTGCTGCTTACGAGGAATTAAGGATACCACTGATTTTCTCTTTGTCATCTTTGAGATTTCCTTGGGTAGCGAGGCATCTTCTTGTTGATTTCTGCCTGTGCTTGTCTCATTCGATTGCAGGAGCTGCGGTGATGGTTCTGGTTGCACTGCTTGTGGGGGTTCTACCTGTGATTGCTCTGCTTGTGCTGATGCTGCAAGTTTTGGCGTTATGGCTGTACTGGCTATTGGCGTTTCTGCGATTAGTAAATCATGGGATCCTTGATCAACAATAACGCAATTTTCCAAAAGTGATGTTATTGTAGTTGGTAGCTGTTCGTGCTCTTTTAGCTGTTCTAAAACTGGTTGATCTGTCTCTTCTCCTACTGCCATGACCTTGTCTTCTGCTGCTGAATTAGGAGTATGAGCTTCAACCTCTTCAAAGGCTGAATCTTCTTCCCTGTCTTGTTCATTGTTCTCTTCAGCCTCAACCTCTTCTGCTGATGGTCCAGTCCCATTAACAAGCTCTGCTTGCTGAACATCATCAGTTAGGCGCAATGTTGTATCAACCAATGCGGGCAAGCTTTCGCAATTGTCATTTAGAGTTGCTCCTTGTTTCTCTACATGCAAGGGGCTAGTAAAAATTTTATCAAGTTTCGAGTTCGTATTAGTAACAGGCAAACCCAGTGGGCTATTTACTTTCTTTTTGTAATTTTTTTTTTTTTTTTTTTTTTTTTTTTTTTTTGCTGATCGTTTGATGGTGAATCAAGCATCGAAGGCTCTGAGGATGGAGATGAAGCAGCGGTTGCCAACGCATCGTCATTGTCGGCCGTGGTTGTTTCTTTCCCAGCAGTTGTGTCGATATGATTGTCAGGATAGGAGGGCGAATAGCACTCCGTAATATCCTCAACCTCTTGGCCAGATGTTTTACTATTGATTTGAGGTGGGATTTCAAGCTTGTCACTTGGCAGCTCCTCTTCCTTTAATTGTGAACTGCCGAGCAAGCTCGAGTCATCATTTTGCAAGTTTAACTGACGCCGACTATCATGATTTGTTTGGGTATTTTCTGTCGCTGACAGTGATGGTTTTGGCTGCAATGGCGTTGAAGAGGGAGATGGCGGGAGAGGCTTATTGGTATCCGTATTAACAGAGGCTATTGATGCTGCTGCCTCTGTGGAAGATTTCGCCTGCTTGATTTTTGATAATCTCTTTTTGAAAAATTTCATGTTTTGATCTTGCAGCAATAAAATTGAAAATGGAAAAATACGAAAGAGAAAGAGGAGCTGATAGAAAATCATGAGAAAAAAAACAAAAAAAGAAAAAAGGTATCATCGTCGCCTGCATTATACATGTAGTTTATAATAAACTTTCTTTGTAGTAATAAAAAAGGGGGGGGGGGAGGGTTAAACCAAAAAATTATATATAGAAATTAGAAAGGCCTTGATCATCAATAATGGAAGCGTTATACACATAACCAATGACTACAGAATTTGTATTCAAATTTGATATCAAACAGATACGAGATCCTGGATTAATAGGGTCGTCGCCATCCATTCCAATTGACTCCAGATGCTGGTCTACTGAATCCGCTGAAGACCCGAGGCTAGATGCCAGTACCCGGCCACTAACTGAGCGTAATAATAGGAATGATAAGCCTGTGCATGGAACAGGTGGTGGCGGTAAATCAACGTTGCTGTTATCCAGAGGTACCAAGATAGGCATTCGATGATCTTTGAATGCCATATTGATGCTATCAAATGCTTTGGCGGTTTTTGCATTACCGCTGTTTAATTGCTCTAAATATTTGGATGTAGCTTGGCCGTATGTAAGGCCATTCAAATACTGCACCGTATTTGAATATGCATAACCTGCATCCCAGATCATCACACCGCCAAAACTTCTGCTACGTCTGATATCGTCCAAGATCACTGTTAATTTCTCGTAGCTGACATAGCCTGTATCCATATGATTTTCTTTGCCCAGTATACCGAGATAGATCTTGGTACGTCCTTTTGTTCGTTGCTGAGCCCAAGTATCCCAAACATCAAAGTTGAACTGCGTAGATCCTCTGGTTTGGTGTGCTGAAGCAGAGCAGTAATTGTTGTAGAACTGGACGAATACCATGTCTGGATAAGCATCGTATTTGGGCGCAGGATGAAGTATGTTGTACACTGCGTTTTTTGGATAGTAATCTAAATCTGGACATTGTGGTGCAGCTGTAATCAGGTATTCGCGAGGTGGGTACTGTGTCTTGTATAACTGACGCAGCGTATCGATATGACGATCGTAGCCAAGTCCATCAACAGCTATAACTAGCTTAGTTTTTTTTTTTTTTTTTGATATTCCACGGGTCATACATCTACTTACATTCAGGATCATAATCAACGCCATCAAGAATGGCATCTCCAAAAGGCCTTGGCACTGTTTTGTCTGTGCCGCCCAAGAATTTGTTCCACATCCACCAAGCAAAAAGGTCCGGATCCCAATTTTGTTTGTGGTAGGGGCCTGCAGCACCACCAACAGACATGAGTACTTTAATACCTTTTTGTTGACAGTATTTGATATCGTGTGCTGCTTCAATACAGTTTTCTACGTTGTTGCAATTATCTGAAAGGTTCAATATGGGTGATTTTCTAGGTCCACCTATAAAGTCAACCACAAAACCAACGACCACAATAGATACACCTTCTTGATCGCAATAGTAAGACAGCCGTCTTTCTCCAAAATCGCCTTGGCCCCAATACAAAACAGTATTATTGATATTATTTCGTTGCTAGAGAATTCAAACGATTAAAACACTTGTCTCCATAGAAATTTGATATGCAAAGACTTTACAGTATCATCTGATGCTCTAAACAAAGGTATGCTTGACACTGCATTGTCTAGGTCTTGCTCGATGGCTACACTTAACGAGTTTATATCATTATCTATTTGAGCAAATGCAAAGTGTTGTAGAACAGTGGCGGAAATGTAGATGAGCGTCCATGCTATGCTCTTCATTTTTGTGTGCAAGGTTAAATAAAAAATAAAAAAAAAAAAGGCATAGGAAATATTTTGTCTTGCACAAGGTATATGTATATTGTTGATGGCTTCATGTATCAACGAGACAAGAGGAATGGTTAACGGAATGCAAATCGACTGATATCCTCGGCACTACATTATCTAATCAGTAGCATAGCGAGTTCATAGCTAGTGTTTTGCGTTTTTCGGTAGATTATGAAATGCTGGAAACGCTCAATTGCCATTTCAACGGAACGTCTTGACCGCCCAGTTTAATGTGTACAAATATATTTGGATAGCAACCAGGCACAAAGCTTCCAGGAACAGGATTCCAAAAATAGAAAGGAGAATTTCTCTGCTTTGCAACAAAAAAAGCTGTAAAAATACGTGCGATTTTATTAAATGTGCTAGAATATAATTTATCCCAGAGTACAGTAATAATACTGTTAAAAGATAGTTCCGTCGCTCTATTTGAAATTTTCTCGTATGAGTATACATGTTATCAAGTAGTATCGATTAAGCATATGTTCATACCTGGATGACAATAGGTGGTCCGCCGTCCTTGGGTCTTAGCTTGGCAGCAATTTCTCTGCCAGCTGTCCAGGTGCCTCCCTCCAGAACTTGAGCTAATCGAAGCTGACGGCCTAGCTTAGCTTCTAGGCGCTCTTTGATTTTGTCTAGATATACTACAGTCAAGGCACGCCATTCCACAATCACACGATCAGAGCCCTCAAATGAAGGCAAGTCTCCAGAAGAGCTAAGCATGCCGCGCTCAGCTTCTGCAGGCTTTAGCTTCAAAAGACCATAGTCTATTAGCAACCCGCCATTGCGATATTCAGGCAAGCCTGTCATTTGCTCCACGCCATCCACAGCAAGGCCCAAAGAAAGCTCCATGGCTTCAATGAGTGAATACGTGAGCCATTGAGACAGCTTATGGAAAGGTACCAAGTTTTCATGGTCGCCAGCATCCTTCAATGAGGCACAAGGCCAAACGTCTCCGAGCTGGATACCGTTGATTTGCACTCGAGCAGGCCAGATTTCTCCCAGACTCATCACGGCCTCCCATAACTTTTCAATGCGTACATTTTTTGCTTGGGAGTCATGTTCGACAGAAGACAAGACGTAGTCTTTTGTGCGCATGTGTCAGAGTGAATGCAATATGGATAGTGTAGACATTTGGAGCACTTACCGATAAGGTTGCCAGGTCTAGGTGATTCGCCATTGATGGAAGGAAAGTACGTGGGCTGATTTTCGACAGCTTTGGATAATTTCTTTAGTAAGTTGGAACGACCTTCTAGACCTACCATAGGGTTCTCTTCCGTGACTTGGAAGCCCTCAGTCATACGCTGCAACGTAATAGCATCCAATCCATTCACTAAAAATAAACAAGAAAAATAAGCAGTCTGTATTTGTTGTTGGGCATCATGCTAGGAGACAGTTTTCTCACGGTAGACAACATACCGTCAACACGATCTAGGGCCTCCTTTGAGCTAGAAAAATCGCCTTTCAAGAACATATCAAAGGAGGCTAATGCAAGGCCTTCAGACCTTCCGACTAGCTCGCCGCCACTTGTCTTGTAGCGCCAAGCTTGGCCAGCACCAGCGTCCACCAGCACAGAAACAATGACCAGATCAATCAACCGACGTGCTTGTTCAACAGCATCGACTCCTTCTGTCTGCCAACGGTTGCGAAGAGCTTGGAGCTGCTTGGCGTCAAAGTGTCTCAACCTCGAATGAGGCGGGGTTTTATCAAGGTCTGGATAGCGACGTTGAGTGGTTTCAGCGACGTGGTCCACAATAGCATCCAAAGCAGTTTCGTCCAGCTCAAAACAGGTCAACTCTCCAAGCAGCCCTTTCTCATATACCTGCAAACATCTATCACGGATAGATTTGAGAGTACGAAGGTAATCTTGCGCCAGAATAGTCATCTATTTTTTTTTTTTTTTCAAGTGAGGGGGAGAGAAAGAAGAGCAAAGAAGCATGGCTACCCAACGGATTAGAATTAATATTGCAATCAGATTACGTTTTGCATGATAAACACGCTCCCCACGTCGCACAATATTTGTTCTTGCATAAACGTAAACATGCAACTTACGGAATATGCTCCAAGATTGGACATGTCATCCCTTATACTTTTTTTTTTTGCAAGAGACTACTTTGTAGTTTGTCTATCTAGCAGACATTACCGAGGTATGTTTTAATAATCTATGGGGTTTTTTTTTATTCTCATTGTACAAAAATTACAAGCTCGTTACCCAACGAGTGCCTTCTCTACGCTGCTCCACTTGAATCGGCGGCAATGGCCAGCTCTTTGGGCCAAAACTAGGCACAACATAGACCAGTTTGCGGTCCTTTTTATCCGAGGTGTATTTTGGTAATGGGAAATCCAAGGGTCTACCAAACGAGCAGAGGTCTTTGCCAATCTTTGCTATCCACTTGGGCTCCACTGCAGTCACTCCCTTGAGCCAGGTCTTTCCTCCTTTGTACAATTCACTGTAAATCAGCATGGCAGGAGGCTCTTGGCCGTAGAGAACAGAACTCGGGTGGATAAAGGCTTCCTCGTCGCTCCACAGCAGCTTGTAAACAACATTTCTCGAGTTTTTGTAGCGGATGCCCTTACCGCCGCCAGTGTCTAGTACATCTTGACGGATGGCTACCGAGTCTATAAAGCCAGCAGAGAGCACTTGTCGCAGCACTTTGAGCTGAACGTTGTTGGGAGGCTTCATTTTGGGATCTACGCAGACGTCGATCTCGGGAAAGTTGCTGGACACCAGGTTGGTGAGCTGGCGTCTTAGTTTGCGGATTTCCTCCATGGCTTTTGGCCGTAAAAAGTTGTCGTTGCAAAAGGAAGCAGTTGCACCAGCAAATTCATAAGCCCCGACTACATTCAGTAGTTTTAAAATGTCGCTGGAAGGGTCTAATCCAGCATGCTTCATTCGAGAAGAATAGTAATTTTTTCTGACAAGCTTTCGTCTTTCCTTTTCAGCAACCGATTCACTGGTAATGTTGTGTAATTCACGACGACCTAAATCGTCCTCGTCGCTGTCTTCCGGCTGGTTTTCATCCAAATGATAATCCTGAATGAAGGGATCACCAACTGAGAGAGCAGAAACAATGGCAATGACAAAGGGCAAGCAGTCGTGCTGTTGCCCAATAATGAGCATCTTTGCAAATCGAGGTGTGATGGGGAATAGCGACATTGTTTGTCCGAATTCGGTAATGTGTTTTGTCGTTGTGTTGATTGCTCCAAGATAGCCCAAAAGCTTCTCTGCCTTGAACAAGTTCTCTCTTGGCGGCGGTGTAGGAAAAGGAAAGTTGACGACATTGTCAATGTTCATTGCCTTCATGCTCAAGACTACGCCTTCAATGGGCATACGGTGGATTTCAGGCGTAGAAAACTTGTCGAATTCGTTGTCAAAGACAGCAGAGGAGAATAGTCTGTAACAATGGCCAGGACCAGTTCTACCAGCACGGCCTGCACGCTGTCCAGCAGATGCCTGCGATGTCCAGTCAATCTCGAACGACTGCACTCCCGTCTCTACATCGTATTTGCGTTCTTTGGATTTACCGCAATCGACCACATAGCGAACGCCAGGGATTGTCACGGATGTTTCTGCAACATTTGTCGCAATGACACAGAGACGTGTTCCCTCGGGTGGAGGCTCAAACACACGAAGCTGCGCTTCAGTTGGCAGCATAGAGTACAACGGAAGCACATGTAATGGCGCTATTGGGCGTGCTGTTAGAGTTTTTATCGGCATTGCATATAGTTTGCGGCTTACCATCCTTTACATCTTCAAGCTCCTCGTCTTCAAACCCTTCGCCTATATCATCACCATCGTCGTCGTCGTCATCCTCATCAGATTCCAAGTCGAAATCTTCGTCTATCTGGTTATCACCCAGCTCCAACGCTTCATCCTCTATATCAGCTATTCAAGATGAAATGTTAGCACTATGCAGTGCTGACAGCTGCACTCAACATACCTTTCCCAGCTGGCTCGCTTACTTTTTTCGATTCAATTTCAATAGCACGTTCTTCCTTGTTCATCTCTTTCTCTGTCGCTTTGGGAGGCAACGCAGGGTATCTTTTACGCAATTGCTTGCACAGCTGATTGATCTCATTTTGGCCTGTCAGAAACACAAGGATGCCGCCAGTAGGTAGGCGCTCGTGTATCTTGGTGATCTTTTTATAGGCTTCGCCCACATGGTCTAGTGGCGTTTTCTTGTTAAAGTGGATAGCAACTGGGTATTGTCTGGCATTGACGTTGATAACAGGGGGAACGACGGGAAACAGGGTCTTGTTCTCTGTAAAATCCGATACACGCAGGGTGGCAGACATGATAACAACACGCAGTGGCTTGATTGTCTCTCTGTCTTCTCGGCTCAATTCGGCCCTTAGCTTGAGCACACGGCTTACAACACCAATTAGGATATCTGTGTTTAGATTGCGTTCATGCGCTTCGTCGATAATGATGGTAGAATACTTTGTCAGTAGCAAGTCTTGCGACATCTCGCGTAAAAGCACACCGTCCGTCATGAACTTGATCCGCGTCTTTTCAGAGACAGTGGCATCGTAACGGATCTGATACGACACCTCCTTGTCTGTCAAGTTGAGCTCTTGTGCCACACGTTTAGCCATGCTTACTGTGGCTACACGGCGAGGCTGTGTTACACCGATCAAGCCAGGATTGTCAGAGTCAGGGTGCGACCAGCCTGCTTCGTACAAAAATTGAGGAACCTGCGTAGTCTTACCAGAGCCTGTCTCACCGCAGATAATGACAACCGTGTTGTTACGGATGGCTTCCATGATGGTCTGCTCTTCGCCACACACTGGCAATTTAAGGCGCGCTGCCTGGATCTCGGGTGTGCGGTTGACGGAAACATAAAACGGCTTTGCGACGTCTTGGGCTAAATCACCTTCACGATTACTCTTTAAAAGCTGCATTTTGATATCGTCAAATTCCTCTTCTTGTCGTGGAGCAACGTCGCCTACAATATGTTTTGCTGCTTCTGTCACAGCTTCGATCTGCGTGGGCCCTTTGTTTGTCACTGTGTCTAAAAGATCCGCCACCTTTGCGTGCTGTCTATGCTGCTGCTCTTGATCTGAGTCGTCGTCGTTTTCTGAATCAGAACTGTCAAAAGAGGAATCAGAGTCCATTCCTTTTCTTTGCTTGTATCTCTTTTTAGCGATGCTGGGGATAGTGGATTGCTTCTTCTTTCTCTTGCGCATCACAGGCGGTAGTCCGCCACCTGCTGCTAATGCGCTGCCCACAACTGGCTGCTCTTTGGGTGCTTCAGCTGCATAGACGATTTCTGGCATAGGAGGTAGCTCATCACTATCCTTTTCAACAAGCAGTGGCACAGTCTCATCGCTCATAGCAACCCCGGCCTTTTGCTCCAACATGGCTTGTCGCAGCTGCTCACGCAATGTTTGTCCAGATCGACCTATCAATTTGGATGACTTTAACAAATCTGACGACCATGAAGCGGTTCTATGCAAACAAGTTGTGAGTTACATGTGTCTAATTGCGAAAGGGGGTCATACTTGCGAGAGCTTTTCGATCAAGCCTGCTCTAGCATCCTTCTTCAATTTTTGTTCCTGTACAAGATGGTTTTGAGACGCTGCGTGCAAAAATATGCAAAGGTGGTACTCACAATGTATTTCTCCATCTTTTTCCTCTTCTTTTTTGACATGTACTTTTCGGGCTACTCGATAGAAAACTTTAGAATACTGTGGTACAACGGTAGAATGTCAAAGTGTTTACCTCTTTGAAAGACTCTGTGGGCTTGGGATTAGCGGGTTGGTTTGGATCCAATTTGTTGGAATCACCGGGCACAATCATCAGCTCATTTGAATTGCTACTGCATGATGGGATGAGTATTTTTTTTTTTTTTTCCATGTTGTTATGACATACCTTTCATTGCGCTCTAGCGGTTGACATGTTGTTGGGTTTGATGAATCATACGTGTGCTGTCCCAAACCTCCGTCTCTAGCCTTTGGATGAGGTCTTTGATTAGGCTTTCGAGAAGACGCCCTAGCCTTTTCGTTAAAACGAGGTCTTGACTTGCCCATTCTTTTGCAAGTTTTATCAGAAAGAAAAGTGTGTCGGTCGAAAACAATCGCAAAAATCATGTAAATGCTTACATTCATGTGACATTTTTTACTCTTTGAGGGCTTTTTTTTTTGCGCCTATTCCACGCCA
>MU619310.1:126421-147355 GCA_025201805.1 Parasitella parasitica
TTTCCAACGACATTATGTCTGCAAAGGACAGGAAACAAGATTTATTCGGTCTTGAGAACGATAGTGAAGAGGAAAATATCGCTGTGGAGCAAGAAGAAGAGCAAGAGGACAGTCGCTTCTCTGCTTCTCGTTTGCAAATGCACTCCTTTGACAGCGATGACAGTGATGATGGCAGTGACGATGGCAGTGACGATGGCAGTGACGATGGCAGTGACGATGGCAGTGATGATGGCAGTGACGATGGCAGCGATCAAGATCAAAAAGACGAGCAGAAAAAAGACGCAAAATCTGACGAGAAACAAGACATGAAAGCTGATCAGAAGCAAGACGAGAAGGAATCAAAAAATACTATACCTGATTATCTGTCTTCCTCTTCCGAGAACGATTTGGAAGACGAAGAGGGATTCGATGCTGCGGGCAAAAAGATGCAAAAATCCAAAAAGCTCAGAAAATTATCACCCAAAGAACTTGAAGAATTTGAAAGGGCTAGAAACAGAGCTGGAGTTTGTTATCTATCTCGCATTCCGCCGTTTATGAGACCCAAAAAGGTGCGATCTCTGCTGGCCAAGCATGCTGAAATTGGGCGTATCTTTCTTGTTCCTGAGGATCCCAAGACGACAGCCCGCCGTAAAAAGTATACAAAAAGCAAGGGGACCTGTTTTGTAGAAGGATGGGTTGAATTCAAAGACAAGAAACGAGCAAGAGCACTAGCCGAGTATCTGAACACAAGGCAAATGGGTGGAAAACGAACAAATCCTTACTATGATGAATTGTGGAGCATTAAATACTTGCCAAGGTTCAAGTGGCACAATTTAGCAGAACACTTGGTTCATGAAAGACAGGCTCGCAAACAGCGTCTTCGTGCTGAAATTGCACAAGCGACCCGCGAAAACAAAAACTATATTCAAAATGTGGAGCGTTCTAAAATGTTGCAAAATATGGAACAAAAGAAGCGCAAACGCCAATCTGCAGCTGAGGGACAACAGCAGCCTCAGAAAATACAGCGAACATTTGCACAGAGATCCAAAGTCAATCGTCAAGTCGACCCGTCAAAATCAGGCAGACAGGCATTTGAAAAGATGGATTCAGACGTCAAGAATATCATCGGCAACATATTTTCCAAGAAATAACACATATAATTACCGCTCTCTCTTTCGTTTCTTTTCTTTTCTTTTTTTTTTTTATATATATACATATATATATATATATAATATATACATACAATATATACATTCATCGCATCCACACATCAGCCATGTTGGCAAGGTTGGTCAAGCAAAATAATGCACTAATAAAGCAATCCTTTATACACACAAACACTCGCCAACTGCCTCCTCGAATCGCCTACATGAAGCCAATAGTCTTTGGCGCTGTTTCTTGCACCACAATCTTTTTTACGGCCGCTTGCATCCATGAAAGGGAAAAGGAAACTCTGTGGCAGAAATTAAGAAAGCAAGCAGGCAACACTTTACGCGATATTATTACAGATGACAGCCTTCTGTGGTCAGACGTATACGAGGAGAAGAAAAAGCTGTTTAGAGAGTACCAGAATCAATTATTGCAGGACTTGCAACATCGATTAGAACGCTACAATGCTCTTCCTGTGCAACTTAAAAAATCGCTGCTGGCAACGGCAGAAACCGTTTTTTATATGCCCGAATCAGAAAAAACCCTCAGCGCATTAACGTCGATCCATGTCGCCGTATTTATCTGCTGGAGAATCCCTGCTTTACAAAAATACATGATGAAATATTTTGTGCACAGCCCAGCAAGTGGACGTCAAATGACACTGCTGACGAGCTGCTTCTCTCAGCGGACTTTGGTTCATTTAACTGTCAACATGGTAGGATTATGGTCTCTTGGCCCTGTGTTGCATGACATTTTGGGCAGGGAGCAATTTGTGGCATTGTACTTGTCGTTGGGTGTCGGAGCCAATGTACTGTCGCATCAACTGCAGCTGCTTCAAAGACATGCAAGGCCAATGATGCCGAGTATGGGCACAAGCGGCGCACTTTATGGTCTATTGACGAGTACAGCCTACCTGTATCCTGATTCGATAGCATTCATTGTCTGTCTACCTTGGATGCCGTTTAAAATCAGGTATGTGTGTACAATCTCTCAAGGTCGGCGTCTCTAAAATTACAATTTAGCTACGCAGTCCCAGCCCTTTTAGCTGTTGATGTTGCAGGAATTTTGATGCGCTGGCGCATGTTTGATCATTTTGTATGGTTTTTTATTCTAAACGTTAAAGAAAAACGCAAAAGCATGACTAACTCTGTGAACATACTCATACACAATAGGCTCATGTCGGTGGTGCTGCTTTGGGCATTGCTTACATGCAGTTTGGACCTAATTACATGTGGCCGCATATGCTAAAGACAGTTCGCGATATGAAGAATTCTGTAGGAAAAGGAGGGGGCAGTAGTAGTAGTAGTAGTAATGGAGGAGACAAAACATCCAGTGCATTGATGGAAATGCCTGAAAAAATTCGTGCAAGGTTATTAGGCAAGAAAGCTGCCGTCCCTGAAAAACAATAACAGCATTCGTTGTAGTAGTGTACTGCACAGCAATAAAGTCTTTTTATCAAGCTATTATCTTTTTACAGCTGGCGGCTATGGTATTCAAAGCAGTAGCTATGGGCGGGTAAATACCTTGGATTCTCTAGATAGTGTAGATATTTCAGAGGGGTTCCTCCATTGCCGCATTATCTTGCCCTGTCTCTTGCTATAGTGTTTCGTTTTGTGATGTTGCATCTTCCGATAGAGATATTTCTGACCCATGTTCATTATTCTCATCTTTTTCTGCTGCTGATACATCGTCAATTGATCGTTTTCATCCATGATTTTGTACAGAAATATGCAATATATTATTATCTTTGCTAATAGCATCTTCCTTTGGGTTACTCGAATTCTATCAGACACCAGTATCCACATGCATTAAAGATAACATCTCGTATGACCAAGATAAGCAGCTCCTTCCACTCTATTGCGGAACGCAATCGTCTCTTGCCCAAGCGCTTTCGCTGTAAACCAGGGCTTGTATATATCCATGAGTTGACGAGACTCTTTAATTCCTGCCATTTTTCCTGGACTTGGCCATATCTAGCAGTAAACTGACGTATGACCACGTAGCCATCTGGAAGAATCTGCTGACCATCTTCCCCGTTTTGTGGGTTTTTGGTTTCTGTGACATTTGGCCTGCTGCTGCTGTTTCTATCGAAGACTCTATTTACTTCTCCATCATCTAGCTCGTATTTTCACTTGCTCAACTACCTCCTTGGCTAACTCTTTCTGCTGATTCTCTGCTACCATACAGGGAGAGATGTGTATGTTTTGGTGGTTTTTACCTATTAATTTCTTTTGCGTTTTCAAAGTACTTGTGTCTGTTATAGGCCCTGCTGATGGTAATGGGCCGTCATCTGCCTGGGTCGTTTTCTGTACATTTGGTTTATTGGCATCGCTAGGACTGCCGTCAGATGCATTGAACGTCATGTTTTATTTCGTGTCAATTAATCTTTTTTTGCAAAGAGGCTGGATGATAAAGCTGCGCTACAATAAGACTGTGTCAGTGATGGAGCTTTGAGGAAACTGTTTGTTTCAGGAAAGAGCCGAGAAAAGTTGATAATGAATAAAGACATTGATTCATTGAGCGTTAGTATAGTGCTAAAACCCTTCCTTTCTCAAGCATACTTACGCAGAATAACCGTCGCGAGCGTTTGATACTCTGATTAATGGAATACTTTGGGATGTTCATTGGGAAACCCTATCATTGCAAAAACCTGAATATTGCGTGCAGAGTTCACATCTCGCTGCCATACACGTCCACAGTTTTTATAGACTAGGATGGAATGCAAGGTAGATGCTTTGCTGCTCCCAAATTTCAGGGTTCCAAGTTCTTTTCTCCTGCAACCGCTTTATCTTTGTATAACGATCATTGATATATTAGCAGTAGACGATCTTGCTTTTCGGCTTCGTGCAATAGCTTTTTAAAGGTCCTTGCCAAACCATGCGGGTGTCTACGAATTGTTTTTCTTCCAAAATTACCGTCGCTTAAGCATACGACAGGAATCACATCTTCTGGGGTTAGCAGAAATTCAAGCTGCCTTCATCTATTTCTACGGTAATATTAAAACCGTAAACATGCAAGAAGTGAAACTTATTTTTTTTTTTTTTTTACTAATGATTCAATTAATGTATCTGCAGGTGGTGTTTTTCTTCTTTTTCGCTTCCTGTTGAGCAGTTTAGGGTATTTAACCGTTGAACGTCAAGGTCATGAAATGAGACAATTCTGTTCTATCGACCAAGTACATCCACAATTTACTGCTTGACCTTGTCAATGCTGATTGTTTTTTTATGGTAAAATTTATAATTCGAATAACATCAATTCCCTGATCCTTTTTAATGACATATCCTTGCATTGGTATAGTCCCAACTAGGTTATTTAGTATATTTATTTCGCCACAAAAGTAACCTCAGTAGTTTGACGAGCAAACACCGCTGCTGATAAACTCTTCGTTCTAGTATTATTAATGATGATACTTCATTCCATTTCTCTAAAGTCTTATCGACTAAAAGTTCAATAGTTTGACATAATTTTTCATCAATGGAGTCGCTGGTTTTGGCCATTTCGAAGCAATCTAGCTTAGGATACTGATAGCTCCTTTAAAAAAAAATTAATCCCTTGATTTTGATATGTTTATACAAATTTCCGAAACATTTTGAAGAAGACAGCATTGTATATAAAGCATATAGAAGGTATTGAAAATCTCACCAACATGGTTTGCCCCCAACCCTGCTTGTAGCACATGTATCAGCAGTTGATGAAAGTATATCAGTAAACCCGTAAAGTAGGCGGTTGGCATGGTAAATTTTTTTTTTTTCTTTTAATGAATCTTTTTGTAGGTCGAGACATTGTAATAATACCATGTAGAATTATATATAAAATAATATACATAATAACGAAACCGTTTCTCATTTTCTGGAAAAGACAGTTAAAAAAAAAAAAAAAGGTTTATTCGTATGTTATTATACACGTCTTATTTATTCGTTGGATGAGGAAGATTTATCCGACTTGATGGACAATCTCATTTTCCTTGCTTTTTCCTTTAAATACTTGGTAAAAGCTAAATAGAAGCGTAAGATTTACAATTTAATAGAGATTGAATTGCTTTCACTTACATCTGCGATAAAAGTTCGGCCTGGTTGCAGCCATGTACAGTGAATATGATCTTGTTTGTCCATCGTCTAAAGCGATATGCCTCAAAATAGGGTAAGCTGCAGCAGGGTTGATGACTGCATAATTCATGTATAGTACACCTGCCCATGGGCTATCGATAGTTGGCGCCACATTTGCTAGTTTTTGATCCCATTCTTGAGATACGAATTCAGGGGTACGTATGTAATCTGCCAAGATGGGCGTCATTGGAAGCTGTTGGATGCCATGAATATATTCCAGATATCTTCCGAAATACGTAGTCTATTGCTCAAAAATCAGTAAAATTCGAGATTGTTGGTCTTGTCGTATATACTTGCATAGTCTGCTTTTTGTTCGAAATAAATGCCAACAACCTTGTTCTTTACCATTTCTTTGGGTCTATTTTTATTGTCGTCCAGCATCCAAAAATACTCGTATGTGGTTCTCTTGGTAATGGCTAGTTGAAGGTTGGCCAGATCCTCCATCTCTTTATTTCTGGTAGCAAGACCCCATAGCTTTGAGCCCCAATAAAAGTTGACAGACTACATGTATGTCTAGCTGTTAGCCTCTATAATGCCAAATGAACAGCATCTCACCTCGGGTACAGACTCTTGATCTTTGCCATCCAGTGCTCCATCAACTTTGATACCACCAGCCCAACTGTGGCCTGCAAACCAATCCCAATTTCTGAATTGAGCAAAATAGGTATCGTTTTCTACAGGATTATTAACATCACGAATCAGAGTTTCAGTCCAGGCTTTCAGTTCTTGAGTTCTCCACGAGGGGTCCAGATGATGAATAATTGCAGCTAGGGAGATTGTATATTTAGCCATTACATGATATAACGATAGCTTAATGTCGTTGTTACCTGTTACTATAAAATATCCTTGGTGATAATGATGATCGTTATAGTATGAATGACCAAAAGACGCATCCTTGTTCCCAGTACCACCCATAGAAACGGGAAGACCATCACGAGAAACGATGCCTTTATAAACAGTATCATAGCGAAAGGGATCCTGCTGGCGATTCTCCAAATAGGGCACGAAAGCTCGCTTTAACTTGTCTAAAGCCGTTCGTGCTAATTCAGAATTGCGTAAGCCAGTTACATCTGGCTCGTTCAGAATTAGGGCTGTTAAGGCAACCTTTTGAAGCCCTTTACCAGAAAAGTAATTGTCGCCACGTTGTGTGTGCTCTGTGTAGTTACTTTCAACATCGGCCGCAAGTTGCTGTAAAATTTCGTTATGAGTAGAGCGTTCTGGCGAAGGTATTTGTGGAAACCATTCTGTACGACTAAGATCCGACTCTTGGAGTGTCCATTGATCGCCAATAACAGCTTGCATGAGACCTTTGGAGCTGGATTGCAACCTAAGGTTTGTTTTCTTTACAGACTGCGATGCAAAACTCTTCAAGTGGTGAGGATACGCATAGGTGAGTAATGATTTAGATGTGTCACCTGTCTTGTGCCACTGTATGGTATATTTTGTTCTAAAGATAACATTAGATCAAGTAGGTAGAAACATGGCATTACTTGCCCGTCTCTACTAGTATCAAGGCTTCCTCCAGTTGGCCAAACACCGTGATAAGCGTCAAGGATAGCCTCATCTTCTTCGGATGGCAGTTTTGCTATTTGGATCACACCATTGTATTTACTCGAGGCAACTAAATTATTCATATCTCGCTTGGTTAATGTAAGAGTGTCGTTCAAAGCGTAAATCAAGTAGGTGCTCGTGGGATTGTCATTGAAAGAGACTTTGAATTTCCTTCCCGTGTAAATATCACCTTTGACTTGATCTGCATTCACATTGATGATGGCATGTTGTGTAAAAAATTGAGGGGTTAAATGGTGATACTCTGCAGTAATAAAAGATTGGCCCCTGACCAGAGGAAAATTGACATGCCCATCTCCACCACTTAAACGCAAATTAGCACTAAAAAGGCCCCAGTTGGTCACTAATGGTTCCGGTGTCTTTGTCCATTCCTGAGCAGTAATACGCAAGTCTACGACGACACCATTGATAATATAGCCAGCAGGAGAAGCAGGAATGTTGTTCATAGCTGGATAAGATCCAATCACCTGGTATTTGTCAGTGGATATTTAAATAAACTCAGGATGATGTTACAATATACCTTGTCATGAGGTTGAGAGATCGATAAGCCTGGGTTGCCACCAAAATCATCCAATAGTCTCAAGATGTAGGGATCGGGTGTAGTAGGCGCTAGATTATTGACACTTGGATAGAATAGATTACTGATCCAAGACGATGTAGGTACGACTGATTTAAAGTTAGGGTCTGCATAAATTGGAGGAAATGGGTGTTCTATAGTTGGAAATGCAGGTGGTGGTGCTGGACTTGAAGCGTCGACTGGATAGAGCAAATGCTTTGACTTTCTCATGGCGTCTACGAAATTATAACTATTTCCACACAACAAGATACTTGCCGTAAGCACAATGCTCACCGAAAGCTTCATTATTTTTGTGTTTTATCAAAGAAGAAAAAAACAAAGAGGAAAATATGCATCTAACAGGCATATTATATGCATTGCCGTATTTCAAGTTTGACTAAATAGAAAACGAAGGGATCTAGACAGCAGTTCAGTTACATACATATTTGAGCATTTTAATTGAAACCTCATTTCGTGAAGAATATGTGTATATCAAGTATTTACAATTGTAATCTATATATATAATTAGCCTTCCAGAGTGTCCTTTAATGAGACATTCGCCGATCCACGTTTTTTTGGTAATGGTGTGTTTTCTGAAGGTTTCCATCCAATCTGATTATACAATGTCAGTATATAGTATAAATGCGCAACAGGGTACATACAAGGTAGATGACAGAAAATGTAGCAGGAATCGACCCATCAGGGTTGCCGTGTAATTCTATTGAAGAGCCATTTTCATAAGCAGATGTACATTGCTAATTCTATAGTCGAGATTTACCTTTGTAGATCGATGCTGCTGCTAAAAGTGTGTCTCTTTTCAAAAATGGTCGTCTGCGCACATACATATAATAAACATTTGATATTTGAATAAATAAACAAATCAAACGAACCTCGTTAATACAGCATTGCTCTCCCCCATTGCTCGGAGATCCTGCATCAACTCAAATGCACTTGGATAATTGACTTGAACCTCATCTACATCTACAGTGGTTAATGTAAAGCCTGCACGAGTCAAAATGCGAGACATGTCACTTGAATCTAGACGGGGCATTCATTAGTTTGCACTTGATCGCTTGGAAAGAAAAACGACATACCAGCCATGGGCGATATGCGTGGTGAAATGCCACTCTCTCTTTCTACTTCAGCTAGCTGTAATGAAGTTCTCAATTCAAATAGTGTGTCGCCACCAAACATGGCACCAATAAAAACCCCATCAGGCTTCAATGAGTTCTTGATTTGAATCAGCGTTCCAGGCAAATCATTGACCCAATTCAGTGATAAAGAGCTCACAACCGCATCTAATGAATTTTCTGCAAATGGCAAATTCTCTTCATCTACCACTCGTCTCTCAACATGAACTAGTAAAATGCGTTGAGCTTTTTTTTTTTTTTTTTGTGTGTGTGTGAAACTATGCATCTCATACCATCATACGGTACTTCGACATCACGGTTCAGTGATTTCTCTATCCAGAATTTTAATATCTCGTAGAAACAAGGCTCCTGTTCATTTTACCCGAAATGTCACACATGATTAGTTTTTTCATCATCTCTTTTGTGGCATGCTTGACAACATGTCCACATCCTGAACCCAAGTCCACTACTGTATCGAAATCTCGATTGATGTCCTACTCTTGAAAACCTTAATATTTGTGCTCAAAGCGAAAGATATCTTCATTTACCAATAATCTATCGGCTACACGAGCTGCTATTTCGTCTTTCAGATAGTCTACCGTACGACTCTCTTCTACGTTCATGGCAGCACGATCTTTTTGTAGCCTTTTTGCGTCACGATTAAACACATGGAAAGCCTGCGGTGTAGTAGCATAATAGCGCTGCGTATTCACTCGAATGGATTGCTGAATAATGGTCTTAAACATGATCAAAGTGTGTTGCGAAAATCCGGGGTGCTTGCTTTTAATAAATACAGCAGCTGCTTTCTAAATTTCGCTGCAATATTATAGAGTTGTCCGAAAATGAGGTCTATTCAGTGCAGGTTATCTGCCAACCCGCTTTACTCGATGGGGCACCTGTTCGGATAATCAGGTGCCTTCTCACCAATGTATACTTTTCCAATGAGAATGGATTTTGAGGCGATATCAATAATTATATTCTTTATGTGATCTTATAGCAAAAATTTGCAATCTTTAGATCAGATTTGAAACAACTAAATAAGAATACACTTTCTGAAGGGTCGTAGTGGGAATGCACCAGATGGCGACTACGGATTCCCGAGAAATAATATTGTGTGTTTCTAAGTATTAGACTAGATAAAAACAGTGTAAGTTTTTAAAAAAAAAACCGCAACAAAGTGTCATGCTCTCAGTAATGTCTTTATGACGATGATATTTGCAGCACAGAAAGAGATGTTGATTTTTGTTCACCATTTAAAACCCTTTTTTTTTGGTTTTTTTTATAGAATTATAAGATACTGACGCATTTGACGCATTAATTGATTGTTGTACAATGCTGTATATACACTGTTTCCATGATGTAGTTGACATTATACGCAAAGATGGATTTACACATTTCCGACATGTTTTCAGGTGTTATATAACAAACGCATTGTGTGTCCTACAAACAAAAAGCAGTAAAGGAGAGCACAAGAACATAATAACTGAGCAGTTCCGTTTTACCCTCTTTCTTCCTTCTTTCACTTTTTTTCTCAAACTATGTACCATCAAACATATAATCAGCAACCAGGAAGTAATCCAGGGCAGTACTATAGTGCCTCTCCGCCAGGACAATACTATAGTGCTCCTCCACCAGGACAATACTATAGTGCTCCTCCACCAGGACACTACTATCATCAAGCGTATTTACATTCTTATCAAGATACTACATGAAACTAAATTACAACTATTACTATGTATATTGTAGGCTAGCACCATAGCCTATTGTTATTCAGCAAGAAAGGCCTAGACAGGATGATCATTCATGTTGCTGGGGATGGTAAGACGTACATTATCATCTTGATAAAGCTATTGCAGAAATCTAAATGCCATCTTTGATACTCTTAGTTTGATAGCTCTATGTATTTGCTGTGCTATCGATGAAATATGCTAGAATAGATTCACTTTGTATGTTCTTATACAAATAAAGACATCTAAATGGACAAATCTATCATCACACCTGCGATATCAGTTGTTACCCTATACATGTCAAGACCTCCTCTACTCCTGTCCCTTAAAGATAGAACTATAATTCGTCGTTCCATAGCAATATCCTTGTTTTAGACAAGAAATCCTTACAAAAAAACAGAATCAAGGTCATACTTTTACCCCGTATGCCTAAAAAACTGTTCAAATATCTACAGTTTGCCATGTAAGCAACCGATCAGAAAACAAACAAAACTGGTGACCACCGTGCTTCGCATGCATAAATCAGCTTTTATGTTATGATAACGCCCAGGCATCAGCGAACAGTACGCAAATAGTACCATGCATCATATGATGAAGGAAAATATGATAATGTGTTTCAAGATGCCTTCAAGTAAAGAATGCCATCACTGGGTTAATTTGTTGTAGGACAACTACCGTGAATCTTAAACCCCCTCTTTTTCCTTTTTTTTTTCATTATTTCTTTCTCTTACTTCTCCTTATTTCATTTATTTTGTCCGAGCTTCATAGGCCAGAAAGTATTCTTTTTCTTCCATAACTTTATACCATGTCTTCTTTTCAAAGAAGATTCTCATCTCTATTGAGTCCTGGCGATTCACAACCTACACAGCCGCCAAAATCTGCTTCTTCGACATCAAATAATTTATCTCCAGACATGACTTTATTCAGCTCTTCAAGCAATGGTAGTAATTTGCAACTCTCACCTACGGATCATCACCATCAAAGACCTGTTTCCGAAATTTTAAAACCTGAGAATTTCATTTCTCCTGAAAGTAAGGCTGTCATTTTAAATTGTAGGTCCATGTCTTGATCCTCTGATTCACTATAGCTAAAGTGCTTGATGAATGGTTTGAAGATCTACAGCAATATGAAAGCAGTCTTGAATCAATGGCTACAGCTAGCTTGGATCCCAATTACAAAGAAGAAATACAGCATGTTGATCAATGGTTTCGGTACCTAAATGAAGCGGAGCGCACTGCAACAATTTATACTCTTCTTCAACATTCAACTCAGATTCAGATAAGATTTTTCATTGCTGTCTTGCAACAAATGGATAAAAAAGACCCAGTAGGTGCTTTATTATCACCGGCTCATCCGGAAAAAGGTAAGCAGCATTGAATATCAAGCATATACTTTTCTGAACAAGAAAAAAAAAAAAGTTGATATGCAGGCACAACTAACAGGAGCAATGAAGAAGGCTGAATTAGAAGCCAGTCAGATGCTGCTCTCTGTATTACCATATCAAACAGGCCAAGTCATTGCTAGAACGAATGGAAATGCTATAAGGCGACATCAGATTGATAGGCATTCGTTTGCCCTGGGCGATACGCAGGAATATGACCGCCTCTTCCCAAGAACCCCAGGAGATTATTCAAGAAATCCTAATGGAAATTTTTTGACGGAAAGTAACAATATGCAACAGCAAAGAGGAATTTTCGACCAGCCTATACAAAGCACTAGACCAAAATCAGTCATTGAGGGGAGCACTGATCTTTCTTCTATCTTTCATAATGACTGGCTTTATGGGGGTTTTGGTCAGCATCAACATCAACATCATCAACAACAGCAACAACAACAGCAGCAGCAGCAGAGACAGATTCCGGTAGGCTCTAATAGACCAAAATCAGCTGATATTACAAACTGGTCATTTGGAATCACTTCCTCAGTTAGTTCGAAAAGTATGCGTGATAACATCAAAGATCCATTGGTGTCGCCTTGGTCAGGAATTTCTCCTACTGTAGCCACATTTGGTGAAAAGCAGCAATTGCAGCAACACCAACAGAATACGACGGCATCAGAAATGGATCAGCTATCTATGATGACTAATAATTGGAACTTGGGTAGTGGTATCAATGCTATTAAGGCTAACAAGAGATCTTCTGTCATCTTAAGTGATGATGCCAGCGGATTTCGACGACGCACAACAGCAATGAACAGAACTAGTATTCCTGGGACATTACCTGAGATAGTAGATGAGCATTTTTCAAAGCATCACACACCGCCTATGACACCTGTGCCTAATAATACAAATAACCCCCCTACCAATATTGTTTTATCTTTATATGATGAATCTGCTACTACTCCCTCGACCTCTACTCATTTATTTGGAAACGGTGAAATTGGCAAGAATGGTAGCAGTCCAGAGACTTACTATAAACTACAACAGCAACATGAATCCCCTGCATTATCCCAATCTAATTCTGTGAGCTCATTCAATCGTGTGGCCCCCGTACCTAAACATTCTAGTTTTGGTCAGTTTTTGAATCCAAATGATCGTGTAGTTACCAATGATTCCACAGAGACTGGATACTACAGTGATCATAGTGACACTTCAAATAGAAGCAATGGATCTAAATCAAGCTACAACAAGAGAAAGAGCGCACATTATGCAGGAAATAATGTTGTTTATGGAGGATATTACAACACCCCTGTATTGAGAAATGCCACAAACTTTGCTTCCAATATCAGTAGCAATGGTATTAACGGCAATGTAAAGGACAAGAAGAGTTTAGACGTCGTTGATATAAGTCTATTGGAAGGTACGTCAGTATATGTGCATGTCAAGGTTCTGCGAACCAAAATCATCCGGTAGATATTCCTGCTTGGCTCAGAAGTCTTCGTTTGCATAAATATAATCCTATTTTCGAACCCATGAAATGGCGGGAAATGTTGAAAATGGATGATGAAGCTCTTTTGAATAGAGGTGTTGCGGCCTTAGGCGCAAGACGCAAGTTGTTGAAGGTTTTCGATCAAGTTAAAGCCCATTGTGATACACATGTAAGTCGCTGGTATAGAGTTATGCAGTAGCATCAATACTTATGTGTTGCCCTTTCGTGATAGAACATTTCATATTAAAATTTATTCATTATTTTTTTGATTTATTATCCTTCTTAATCAGCTTGTACGAATCTCCTCATTGAATCTGCATATAATAACATTCTACAAAATACGATGATTTTTGGTACTACAAGCGATAAAGATGTACCATAGACGGTTGAAAAAAACCTCCCCAACAGATAGATGTAACTCCTTTATCTAGGGGAAATACCGAAATCCAACACTTGAAAGGATGTCTTTTCTTGGCTACGTAAAAATAAAAGAAATAAAAAAAAATGAATATTATAGAAAGAGGAAATCAAACAAAAAAGAAACTTACTTGTGGATGGCCACAATGCATTTACTTTTGTTAAAGGTGACCCACCACACGCCTTTAACATCGCTTACTAAATCGTAAAGATACCTGCCAGTCTTGATGTCCCACATTTTCAATCCACCTTCGGAACCTGATATCACCTTTTCATCGTCGTGCTTGAAGCAAGTAATGGCACCTTCGTGTCCATGTTTGCCAGCCAACACATGTTCGCAAACCCCAGTTTCGGGATTCCAAATGCGCAAGGTCTTGTCAGCAGCAGCACTTACTAAATGTTGACGGTTCAGTCCCAGTAAACCAACAAGAATGGAATGGCCATCTAATTTGTGTAAACATTCACCAGTGACTAGATCCCAGATATAGATGGTGCTGTCCATACTGCCACTCATGCACTGCTGTCTCCACGGGTCGATGACTACGGAATACACATTGCTGGTATGTCCTTCCATGCGGTGGATCATTCGCCCTGTTTCCAAATTCCAAACAGCAACTGTATTATCATAACTTCCGCTAACCAGCGTATTTCCATGAGCAGCAATTGAGCGAACTGAATTGGTGTGCCCAACAAACAAAAATTTGAACCATGGATTAGTTCCCTCTCCTAAATATTGTGCAGCTTCTGTTTCAACATCTGGTAAATTCCAAACGCGGATAGAAAAGTCTCGAGAGCCCGTTACAATAAGTGGCTGACTTGGCTCTAATTTACCATTTGTCATTACTGGCATGACGATTAATAGGCACCGAACAGTTGAGGTGTGCCCCTTGAAGATATGTGTACATTTACGTTCACGCATGTTCCAGACACGCACTGTACGGTCTATGGAGCCACTCACCAATGTGTTATCTACATACTGTAATGCCCACACTCCTCCTCCATGACCATCCAACTGATACATCTGAGAAGGATCATTTGTATTATAGACGTTAATCATAGCATCTGTAGCACCACTGACGATTTTATCTTCGTCAAACTGCAGACAGGTTACAATGTTGTCAGTGTGTCCTTGAAATTCTGTGCGTTTAAAACGCCCTTTTTTCCAGTTCAGTTGTAATGTGTATTGATACTTGTAATGATCTTTAAACGCCTTTGTAGTGTGAGTTGAAGGTAATTCGAATCCACTTTTTTCTAGCAGACGTTGCCATGTATTTTTATCCCCGTCAATGATATGCTGCCATATTTTACTAACACTTGAGGCTGTGCATAAAGATTGAACATCCAAATAGCTAATCACTTGGAGTTTTAATTCGTATGGTAAAGAAGCCAAGAAATCCCTTTTAAGTACGGGCATGATAAGGGAATTTAGCAGTTGCAGCGTATTGATATTTGAACGCTTTAACAGGTGAAATAGAGTGGTAGACTGAGCGTGGGGTGATAAGGATTCAAATTCCTTCGCTAGTTGAGGCATATTTTGAATAGCTTCCAATACTTTTGGGATAGCTGAAGGGGAGGGGATAGACGTTTGACAGTATGTAACTTGCTGTTGCTGCGAGCTGCAGTGGTTTATGCTTTCGTATAAATCCTTTGAAAGTTGTTAGTATAATTAACCTATCCTTTGATTTATAACATTCACCAGAGAAAGACGAGGCGGTATGCTTGCGTTTATTAATGGGTATTGGTGATTTTTAGGTGATGAATAAGAAGAATTGTTTTCATTTGGATCAATAGTTATTTGTACAATAGAAGTGGATGGTTTCCTTTGTTGGTTTTCTGGCATCTTATGGTATTTACAATAGTTATTTTCTGTTTGTTGAAAAAGAAGAAAGAAAAAACGCTTTAAAAATTTACCCTTTTTTATTTTTTAATGAAAAATTATGTCTCTGCTTTTTTTTGGCGATGGGGAATATCGTCGGTAACCTTCTCTTTCTTTGACGATATCTAGGGTTTACGTCTTTAGTTACTATCCATAGTTTAATGAGAACTTATTTTACCAAAATAAGGATGTGACATGGCTTCTCGTGCAGTTAATCTTTCTTGATGGTCATATCTCAATAATTTGTCTAGAAAATCAAATAATTCGGCCGACATGTATCTTTTGTTGTGAGGCCCAACAAATTTGGACCAAGGTATAGGTTTGCATCTGCAAAAAAAAAAAAGGCGTGTCTGTAATTACCAAGACTAACTAATATAATCACTTACTGTTTGATTAAACCATCATATTGTCGACTTAGGGTAAGTTGGTATTTTTTCAAGTATGTATTAAATGCCGTTGTTCCAAGCACTTTAGTTATGACAACTAGCTGGTCATAATTGTCCTGGCCATTGAAGAAGGGGTCTTTTCGAAATACTATGCCAGCCAGCATTGCTCCATAGCTCCATAAATCTAGACTGTAATCGTAGAGTTTCAAGTCCACTAATAATTCAGGACCTTTGTAACAGCGAGATGCCACACGAACGTTGTATTCAGTCTTGGGCAGATAAAAATCGGCCAATCCCCAATCAATCAACCGCAACTACCATTATGCATTAGATAAGCAGCATAGTCGACAATGATTTATAAATCTAATCCGAAAGCCTTACTTTGCGATGTTCATGGTCAATCATGACATTGTGTGGTTTAACATCACGATGCATTATACCATGTGAATGGCTATATTCCAATGCCTTTAGTAGTTCAAACATATAAAACCGGACATCGTAATCTGTGAATCGAGGATAAAGTATCTTGAATTCCATGTTATTAATGTGCTCAAATATCAATGAGGGAGTTTTCGACTAACACGCTGCTATTACTCGACATGCATATTTCATATCTACATTGGATTACCTACCTGAGGGTCTCGCACGATGTCCAATAATTCAATAATGTTAGATCCACCAGACAAATTTTGAAGTATCTTTATCTCTCGCTTAATCTTCTTTTTCTTGACTGGCTTCAGGACTTTGATCACTACTTGAGTTTGTGATGGTGTATGCCTACCCTCGAACACTTCAGAATATTTTCCTCGGCCTATTTTTTTGCAGATTTCATACAAGTCTTGGTTGCTATAAAAGATTTTAAGTACTTTTTGGCTTATACATACAATCAATTTGTACAAAATCAATTACCCCCAAACGACCTGCAACATGTCGTAATCGTAATATTTGGGCGATCTTTCCAAACTTGCGTTAGTGTAAACTCGCGCGATACTTGGATCAAAGGCACTCTCGCTCATAGGAGCATCCATGGTACTTTTAAGTGAGTGTTTATTTAAGGAAAGGGGAGAACGACAGCAAAGCTGCATTATTTATATTTAAACAATGTGACGTAACTTCTCTTCAAGTGCAGGCCAAAAATGTGCAAAATTTCAATATAGGAGGTGAGTTGAGATAGTTATTCTTATGATGCTTTACTCCATGATCAACTTGAGACACATATCGTCTTTAAACTCTTTTTAACAATTTTCTTTGCCTTCTCTGGACGGGTCACTTCATATTACACCCGCTCCTTTCAAATATTCAATTCAATAATATTTTTTTTATGAGTTTATTTCTTAATAAATCTTCATACTTACAAACAAAAAAAAAAAAATTATGATGCTTTAGAATATAATGTACAAAATTTAAGGTGTAGATACTGTATCACAATATAGGTAATGATTAGACAGTTATTTTCAAGAAGCCAATGGTTCAACTAACATAATACGTATTATGACTAGTTCACTAATTAATTGACAAAGTATACAATCTTGAAGATAGTTTTTTCAAGGGAAACAGGCCAGCTTTATATTTACTTCTATAGTAGGTATTTCAGTGGCTCAATCATAGTTCTTGTGTCATTCGTAAATTTACTAGACTTCAATCTCTAAAGCTATTGTCTCTAATGACTCCTCCTCATACAATGAACCTATTTTAATATTACCAAGAACTTGAAAGACAGAGAAAGCTCGAACTTTACATATAGAATAATCTACTACCTTTATGTAATCTTAATAAAGATATAATGAATATTACATATTGAGCTGCTCTTTTACCGTAATTGTATATCATCTGATAGTATAATTTTGTATTCATGTTGATTAAAAATATATTGGATGACTCCCTTTATTATATTTTGAATGAGAAGTATTCATTGATGAAGTCCGAAAATTTCTTGTCGACCAAGTTCATACATTGTGTAATATTTTTAGGTTTACTATAGAAGAATTATTGTTAAATAGAATAAAGATTTATAAATATAATATAAATGGGTATTTATACTAATTGATTCTGATAAACTATAAGAGATGGATGTGATAATATATATAGATTCGGGCACGTAGATATAATGGTTGAGGGACATGGAATATACTTGGTAATATTCAGTAATGTATGATGACCATGTCAAATGACATAAGCCAGAGACAACACATCTTTATTTAACTAGTTAAATCATCAATGTAGAACCTGCCAATTGTTGTGATCTGCAAGATCGAAAATAAGAAAAGTGTTATGTCAAAAGTCTGATAAAATAAATCTGCCAAAAAATTACCCTTTTATTCATAATACATCTCTCGATGTATTATATACACATTCATTACACTAGGTTTCTACTGTCTAGCTGCATAATGTAAATCATGACTACCCATGATTTACTGTAAGACCCTAGGACTGATCTGAGATCCTGATGTGAGACCTTGCCATGTTATTGATATAACAAAAAGTATAAAATAAAACGCTGAATTAACGAAAAACGAAGACTTGAGATTATTTTATTAGAGATTCAACTTTGCATCTTGATCTGCTATAATGTAGGATAGGAGATCATGATAATGTACTTCAATTAAAGATTGGAGGTTGTCCAATGATGTGTTGTTATATTTGTCAAAACAGGAGAATAAAGTCTTTGTTTCAAATCAAGAAGGCTATCTGTAGCACAGATCTGTATGATTGACAAACAATAAGGTACTGTCCGATCAAAGATCAATAGCCTTGTAGTATAATAATACATTGTACATAAGGTTATACAACAAGGGCTACACACGTCTGATGTATACGCACTGCTACATCTTCACTATATCAATTCCTACTGCAATGGAATGGTATAACTAAAAGCAAGTAACTAAAAAAAATAAGACTCAAATGTCACACATAGTCGACTCATGCCATTCGAGTTCGCATAACATATAAAGTCATATAAATCGAATCGAATTACAAATACAACAATTTAAGACCTTATCAATGAATGTCGTGTGAAGGAAAACACTCCTGATGATCAAAGTGCTTTCCCTTACACAATAAACATTCAGTATAAGAACAATAATGACAAAGATATCAATTATGGCAGCTCGTCATTCAATGAGTTTTTCTCATCATTCTAGATAAGGATATCTTTAACAGAATAACTAAAGTATGACGATAGCCATCCTAACACGGCCAACTAATATTACGCATGTTGAGATCTGCAAGATCGAAATAAGAAAAGTATAATATAAAACGTTGAATTAACGAGATACGAAAACTTGAGATTACTTTGTTAAAGATTCAACTTTGCATCTGCTATTTATACTTTTTACAACAACATAAATTTTTGGTGACTTATTTAAAATACTAGTCGATAGTAATCGATAAGAATAATTTGCAAGCAACATCATATCCTTAACAGGGTACGATATATTATTATACTACAAGGTTATTGATCTTTGATCTGACAGTACCTTATTGTTTGTCAATCATACAGATCTGTGTTACAGATAACCTTCCTGATTTGAAACAAAGACTTTATTCTCCTGTTTCGACCAGTATAACAACACATCATTGGACAATCTCCAATCTTTAATTGAAGTACACTATCATGATCTCCTAACCTAAATTATGGCAGATCAACGCAAATCTCCTTCAATGGTGAAAGCATTCAGCATAATTTGCTTCTCCTTAAAACTTAAAATTAAACAACGACAAATTAACGCATTGACTCTCAGATCAATGCTTCATCCATGAGAACTGATATACAACAATTCGAATCCTGTAAATACTAAGATGTTTTTCTCTAGATAAAACCTCAGCATACTTTTATAATAAAGAACCCCAAACTTGATTATAATTGTAATTTCATATCGCTTTTATTTTTATTTTTTTTATTTTCGTAAATCTTTCAAATTTACTGCACCTACAAGTAATACGCTTGCTGGTTTACTGCGAATATATTATATGATTGTATCAGAGATACGAATCAGTATAAAATCTCAACTGTCACTGGATATCGCAATGTCTCGGCTGCCATGACATCAATAAGATATGCGGACTTGCTCAAATGTCAAGGTGCGAACAAACTATTTGATATATGTTACATCAGCTCATATTCTTGGATCGATCTCAACAATGAAACATACCAAAAGCAATTGACAATGCTAACACGGTGTATTTTTTATTCGTTCATCGACAGTGACAACATAGTATTACATTAATCTATTGGTTATTACAGCCACCATCTCACTCGTAGTAAATAATTGGAGATATATGCGATAAAAAAATATAATAAAAAAAGCGGAAAGGATATACAATTATAACTCTTCGATATTTATTCAAAGTTAAAAATGTAAGCCAAGATCCATCAAGTTGAAAGATCTTGGATGTATTTATATAAAATATAATCTGTATATTTCATGTTACTAATGCAGTAACTGGATTGTCTCCAATTTAGGCTTCATGGGAAAGCAGTAACGACTGTGGTTTATAAGGAGTACAAAGGTGTACAATTGTCTTTATATGTTGAATGTTATAAATGATGATATTTGTCATGTTCAATGTTGTTCTCAAGGACACGGTTCTTAATAAAGAAATTTCTTCCTAATTCAAATAAGAAGGCTATGATTTAATAAGGGAAAGGTGGGGAAAGATAAGAAGATTGCTAGGGATATTTAATAGGGGAATTCGATGAGAAGATCTGACGAAGAAAACTCTTCTTTGCTGGTCAAAATGGCCTCTATTTACACCTTTTTGCGAGCTGTCTAGTTCACTGAAATGTGAACTAGACTATTTACTATAATGTGAATCAATTACAGTAGGTAGATAGGATATCGTGGATCAATAAGTCAATAGTATAATGTGGATGAGTAAGGCAAGAATGACAGTGTGAATCAGAGAGGCAAGAATGCAATGTGGATTGATTAGGGAAGAACGAGGTGATATATATTTTTAGATCAAGATGTATAATTGTTTGGGCTTGAAGGCTCGACAGGTTCATGACAGAACTTCCCCCTTGAGCTCGAGCTCCGTAAAAGTTGGACTCTTGGCTTGGTAGGATGTTCTCTGTGGAAGTTTTCAATAAGTGTTCTACAGTTCTTTAGATTTTCTACTGGTTCCCAAGTTCTATCCATAATGGAGTAATTTCGCCAATGTACCAAGTATTGT
>MU619311.1:14566-70335 GCA_025201805.1 Parasitella parasitica
ACATGTTATACGGCTGGAAGATTTCTCTTGTGCTCAAATAATATCGAAAGTAAGAGCATTTTGTTTATGGTAAAAAAAGACTACCAAGGGTTTCTATTCTTGCGAGATGTTTGAAAATCTAATTTCTGGTGTTTTTTCACTGTAGATTTGTTTGAAACGCTCCTTTTTTGCGACTCACAATACTTTAAAATTTCCAGATATTGTAAGTAAAATTTTGCAATGAAATGGACCAAAATTAAGAAATTAAGAAGCTATTTACTTAGGTTTTGCTGATCATGATACAAACCTGTGTGTTGAATAGACATACGTAGTTATTGCTGTAGGAATAGAAAATCAGCCAAAAAGAATGTATACTCTGAATTTAACACACTACTAGGTAAATGAGTTATCATTCTATGATAATACGTGCTAACGTATCTTTATTTTAGGGGAAAACTGAATATGGAAAACGAGCCGTTACTAGGCCAAGCACTGCGTAGATCAATAGACTTTATAAATGACAATACTAAATGTCAAGCTTGTTAATCCTACAGTATATACAGCTAATCAATGTATCATTCATAGTATCTATTGAAATAAATCCATCTGCAGTTTGAAACCCTAATGAATACGCGAGAACAATTTATGAGAGATAAATACGATACCAATATAGTGATTCTATTTTCTATGTTGTGCACAAATGGGCATAATGGTGTACACGTGAGCATTTCACATAGTATGCACTTTTGAGCATAGTATTAAGCATACGGGCAGATTATATGAAGAGCACATATGAGCTTAACAATAAGCACATGTGCTGTTTTGTCTATTATGCACATTGTGCATATTAATGTATTATTAACCATATTCACTGTGCATAATAGCTTAGGCTTTAGTGGTATGCCCATTTGGGCATAATAAGGTAATAATGTGCATACTACTTCGGCCGTAGTGGTAGTGTGGTCCATATGTAATCTCTATTAACAGAGTCGTAGGCTGCTTTGATATCCAAAAATGCAAGTGTTGGTGACTGATCATATTGTTTTTGGTATTGCTGAATGAGTGTATGTAAATTGAAGGCTTGATCGATTACTCCACGTTGTCGTCGAAACCCGCCTTGAGCGATGTCCAGAGCATGCATATTGCCTAAAAGATCAGGTAGTAACAATCTTTCTAATAATTTTCTAAATGTTGATGTTAATGATATAGGTCTATAGTTAGCTGGATTATTGGGATCGTCTTTCTTGTATATTGGTACGACTTGAGCAGTGCGCCATGAAAGTGGAATCCAGCTATGCCTATAACAAAGATTGAGAAAAGGAGCTAATACTTTTGATAGTGGATAAGCGATAGGACGCAGCATTTCAGCAGTTATGTGGTCTGAACCAGGAGCTTTGCGCGATGGTAATTCTTTAAGGATATCTTCGGTAGTATAGTGGTAAGTATCCCCGCCTGTCACGCGGGAGACCGGGGTTCAATTCCCCGCCGGAGAGATTTTTTAAAAATTTGATCTTTGAGGTGTGTGTAGCAACATACTTTTGAGGAATACTCGGCTATATCAAAAAGGACTAAAATTGCAGAACTAAGTTAATTTTTTTTTTCTCTCTCTGACTGTTAGGTATATCAGTTCTTTTTTAAAAAAGGTTTTTATTGATTGCTCTGTGTAAAGCACAGTAGTGAAACGGGCTCAAGAGGCCGGCGCAGATAAAAATATAGTCAGACGGAGATAAAATAATACTGAGGGACAGAGATTGAGAGATATTAAATTGAAGGGACAAGAACACAGCAAAATAAACACAATCCAGCGAGGAATAGAGTGTATAAATGCTTTGTTTGGTTTTGTAATTCCCATTCAAGTTTCGAATTTTTGAGAAGTCGGCGTTAAATCAAGTATATCTCATTTTCAAAAACTAATTAAAAATATATAGAAGTTTCAGAAAACTATGAAAAAAAATATATGTGCGTATGCAACAAAGCGTGAAATAAATGGTAATGTATTTTGATTTGAAAATAAGAACTCTTTTGACAGAGTAAATCATGTTGAAAGTCGGGCGAAATAGCTTGAATCAACCAAATTAGGAGATTCGAAATCCAAAAAAGGCGATTTTTTAAGCTGTACACTTCGTTCTAATTAATAATATGTTAATATGTAAACATATGAAAGTAAAAGATAATAATAAAAGAAGGTGTTCAGTTTGACGATAGAACGATGACCCTACCAGTATGCTACAGAACGGAATGAACTGAGTCTTCCTCAATGCGTTTTAAAATATCGATTCGGATGTTGGCCAAAACCGCGGCTGTAGTGAAAGGAGTGCCATCAAAGATAAAGCGACAGTGAGCTCTCCAGATGTTAGCCGAGGCTATGAAAACTATGAGAGGCGCAGGTAAACAATTCTTTTTTTTTTTGAAATGGTTCCTGAAATAATTTTTCAAGTACTGCGTTTTTTTCGCTTTCCGTGACCGTAGTGTTACTTTCATAATCAAATTTTTTTAAAACTTGACAAGATAAAAAAAAAAAAAGTCTTTTTCCAACGTTCATATCTCACTTTTTTTTTTGCGAGATCAATCAGCAGCTATTGTCTTTTGTTTTTTTTGTTTTTTTTGAAAGAGAAAAAAAAAAAAGAAGCATTTACAAGTATATATTGCAATCTACAACAGCGCCGTTCGTCATTAGAAACTTTTTTGTTCATATTTGAAGCTGGAATCATCCTGCGAAATTTCACCATCGAGACAAACATTCAGTATATATAGTCTGGATATATCTGAAATACCCATACGCGCTTTACTCGAGACTTACATCAAATATCATTTTATATAATGGGAGGGTAAGTTAATTCTGATATGTGTCAAATTTTTCTCCTGACTCGGTTTTTTTTTTTTTTTTCTTGTGCTCTCATGGTCACAGAGTTACCGTTGCCCACCAACTTAAAAGCGAAATTGTGAATGAGGAAAGTTATTCTGCAAATTTTTCCGTCGATGCGAATGGCCAGTCTTTAAATGACGAACAAATCGATCAAATATTCGCTACATCTGCCGAATGGTCAAACAGTTTGCCTGTTGAAGATTTGACAGATGAAGTTCAAGAGCTTATGATACGGTACGACATGTCTAAGAATTCTTTACATGGACAAGTGATTGCTAACTAAAATAATATAGAGAATCTATGAACTCATGGCTACAACCTTGGGGAGAAAACACAGCTTGTCTTTCTGACTTTGACGCTCAAATGTATGCTCAATCAATCCAACTCGAAGATATTTTCGGCCAGAATCAAATGGAGTTCAACCAAAGCATCAACCAAACTGCGTTTTATGATGAGTTGGCCTTTGGTAAGACTTGAGTATTAAGTTTTTTTTGCTGGATTCAAAATCTAATCCTGACCATTTTTAAGTACCTGATGATGGATCAGTTAATTTGAGCGCTCCCACTTCAACTGCTTCTTCCCCCTCTGATAGCTCTGCTCAAATCAGCCCTATTGTTCAGCCCGTTCCTGATGTTCATATCGAGCAAATTGAAGAGCAAGGCGTTATTGTCAAACAATTACAAATTTTTGAAAAGAATGATTTTGAAATTAATATTGATGAAGAGGAACTCAACATCGAGGAAGAAGAAGAACAGCCAATTATCAGGAACAATAACATATTGAAGCGTAGAAGAAGCTTGTCAAGTTGTAGCAGCAGCTCTAACGACTCTAATTCTGACTCCTCATCTGAAGACGAGTCAGACTCTGAAGACGAAAATGTTATTCCTACAACCGTTGCCAACATGAGTTGTCGTGGTCGTTACGCTTCATCCTCTGATTCTGAATCTGAATCTGAAGCCACATATGGTCGTCGCTCCCGTGCTGTCTCTCCTATTGCAAATGCCTATGTATATATGCACAAGCGTCAAATTGAAGAGACGTTATTGGATCGTATCACCAACAACCTTGATCCTGAGAAGCTGCCCAGTATTTTACCCATTTTATCACCAGAGTCGAACCAACAAGAAGATGAAGTTGAGATCGACTTGTCTTGCTTGGCTCGTGAACAATTGGTTCAAGTGCTATCTTACGTTGATGCCTGTATCTTGGAACAAAACGGTGGTCCCACTGTCAATGTTGAGGATTATATCAATAAGGATCCCAAAGACCTTCGTTCTCGATCAGCACTGGTAGAGAAGAAAGTCCAGCGTAGACGTAAACCCATTAAACCAAAGCCACAATCTCGTGCAGAATTAACTGAAGATATCGATGCAGGTTCATCGTCTGACGAGGAGGACGAACAGGTCAATTATGCTACGTCTCAGCTAAAAAATGTCTCTGAAGGTCCTATTTCCATGGCCTCGTTAACAAAAAAGACTAATGCGACCAAGAAACATAGAAAGTCTCCAGTAAAGAAGAGCAAAGCCCGCCGCAATGATGATGATGCCCTTGTTTCTTCATCGATTCAGGTTATCCAAGATCCCAACAGTATTGCAATTTCAAAGCCTAAACGACGAGCAGCTATCCACAAGCGTCGCTTATTGGAAGAAATGCTTGCTCCTTCAGATGACGAGGAAGATGAAAATGATAGCCTTCTAGTTGTATATGGTGAGGAAAAGATGGATCTTGCTGTGATAGAAAATTGTACAATTACGCATCAAATGCCAGTGACAGCGACCGAGCAAATTGTAACATTATCGCCTGTAATTGAAGAGGATAATGAAGATACCGACGAAGAAATTGATATTATGTGTTAATTTCTTTCAATCCTTTTTTTATACATATATTATTCATCACACCAGCGCATATCTACAATCCACAAAAGCCATTTAATTATTCATGATCTACTATATTCCAACGCAACCCAAAAGCAACTTTTGTTTTCCTTTATTTTATATATAAAAAATGTTATAAATTTTTCTGTATGTTGTACAATTTTATCAATATTTCTGTTATTGAATTGCGGAAATACATACTTAAAAGTTTATTATGGGAAATTTATAAAATGACCTTCCCATACTCCATATTGTTCAAACTCTTTTATTCTTCTTGATTTGATTTGCTTGGTTTTTTGGAACAGAAAAAATGACAAATAACACCTTACCATTTATCTCTCGTCGTTCAGCTGTTTATGGCACTCACGCTATTGTGTCTAGTTCGTAAGTCTTCATCTATTACTATTTATTTACCCATCTAAAACAAATAATACTTGACATCAGACAGCCTTTAGCTACTCAAGCTGGCATTGATATTTTGAAACAGGGCGGAAATGCAGCTGTAAGTTACTTTCGCAAGTCAACCCCATGTCATCTTTTTTATATTAATCACTCGCGCGATGTAGGATGCTGCTGTTGCTGTTGGTAATACATCACACGTTTAACATTTACCCGGAATTTTTCACTGACTATAGAGTTATTTCATGTAGCTGCTGCATTGAATGTCACTGGTAACTAGTATACCTATAGTACACTATGAGTTTATCTTATTCATCTTTTATTTTAAATCAAGAACCGGGGTCAACAGGCATAGGTGGTGATGCCTTCTGTCTCTTTTATGACGCAAAATCCAAAACTGTAAAGGGACTCAATGGATCAGGAAGGCAAGTAACTACCAAATCGCGATCAATAAGTTTATTGTTGAATGAGAATATACTGTAGAACTCCTGCTGCCCTGACCTTGGAACATCTCCGCAAACAAGGCATTGCAGGCCCTTCATTGCCAACTGATTCTGCCCACGCTGTCACTGTGCCTGGGGCTGCTGCTGCCTGGGTTGATACTGTCGAAAAATTTGGCTCCACGAAACTTGACCTTGCTGCTATACTTGGCCCTGCAATTGACCTTGCTGAGAATGGGTAAAGGAGTAAGCCCTTATATATATAAACCATCATTTAATATTTCGTTTGTAGATTCCCTGTATCGCATATTTCTGCGACTTCCGTAAGCAAAGAAACTCCTGGACTAAAAATGCATCTCTAATTATCTACGTTTAGTGGAGTCAAGAAACGGAACTTCTCATTAAAACAAATCTTGGCCAACAAGTTGACTGGCTGGTTAATAATGAGAGAGCACCTAAAGAAGGCGAAATCATGTCCATTCCCACACTTGCCGAGTAAGATGATACAATTGATGCTTTTTTTTATCAAACACTAACAGCTAGTAGGACTTTCCGAACTCTCGCCGCTGAAGGCAAAAAAGGCTTTTATGGAGGTCGCATTGGCCAAGCCATTGTGGATGCTCTTGGGTCAAGAGGTGGTTTGATGACATTGGAAGATCTTGCTCGACATGAATCCGAATTAATTGAACCTATTTCTCTCGATTATCATGATTGGACTGTATGGGAAATCCCTCCCAACGGCCAAGGCATCACCACTTTAATCTCGTTGGGGATTATTGAAGCATTAGAGGAATCAGGCCGTATTGATTTTAACAAAATTAAGCATAATTCTGCCGAATATGTACACATTGTTACAGAAGCTCTTCGTCTTGCTTTTGCTGATACTAGACATTACGTAGCTGATCCTCAAGTCAAAAATGTTCCTACCGAAGCACTTTTAAGCAAAGATTACCTTAGAAAAAGGGCAAACCTGATTGACTTGAATCATAGAAACGATGATGTTAGCAGAGGCTTCCCCGAAGCGACAGGCAATACGGTTTACTTTTCGGTTGTTGATGAAGAAGGAAATGCTTGTAGTTTCATTGTAATTATATTCGCATATGCTATTGTTCTGCACATATTTGCTAATTTCTGTATTTTAGAATTCTACTTTCATGCATTTTGGTGTATGTGTTATTTATTTTGTCGAAATTTAGATGCTAACTTTTCATGTTTTTAGTCTCACATTATCGTTGATAACTCTGGCATTGTTTTGCACAATCGCGGCAGCAACTTTGTGTTGATTGAGGATCACCCCAACTGCATTGGCCCTGCAAAACGACCTTATCATACTATTATACCTTCTATGGTTACTAGCAGATCAGAAAATGGTCATAAACTCGAGGCTTGTTTTGGTGGTAATGTAATTTAAACTAGCTATACTTAGGTACTAATTGAAGCAAAACATAGTAATGGGCGCTTTTATGCAACCGCAGGGACAAGTTCAAGTGATTTTGAATATGAAGCATTATCAATCAAACCCTCAACATGCTCTCGATCTCCCACGTCTTTGCGTTGCACCTCCAAAGAGCAACCCATTGCTCTCTGGTGGTGCGTATACCTTTACCGAAGTAACCCAATCTGTCATCTACTTAGAAGACGGTTTACAGGATACCGTTGAAGGATTAGAAGCTAAAGGCCATACTTGCTATATATTGCGAAATCATGCACGCTCTATGTTTGGCCGTGGCCAAATTATCCGATCCATCACAGATAGCAGGACAGGTAAAAGAGTTCTTGCTGCAGGCAGTGATCCCAGGGGCGATGGTTGTGCTACAGGCTGGTAGTCATAGCATCAATTGCACAATAAATCAGACAGTTGCTCAACAAAGAAAACAACACAACTTTAGAGTAATTCCTTTTTATATACTTTTATATATATATAAAACGCATCTTCAGTCTTTTTTTTATTTGTTTCTTTGGATACGTTACAATGAAGCTGGCTAAACAATTTACTTCTTCTATAATCCCAAGAAAGGAATGTTAGTACAAAAACTTTTGTGTTGTAATGTTAAGATCAAGTTACCTTATTAGCCTCCTCCTCAGCCTTATCACGGGCACGCTTTTCACGGGCACCGAGAGTACGGGCAGCAGAGCGAGCATAACGAAGATTCATGTAAGCATTGGTAGATTTCTCCTCTGCAGTAATGGCACGAGCTTCAGGGGCAGCAGTAACTTGCTCAACAGGGAAGAGAGAACCACGAAGTTGAACAGCAGAAGCAACTTCAGCAGCTTCAGCATCACCCTTCTTGGGCTTGCCAGCCTTACGGGGGAAAACAATAAGTTTAGCCTTATAAGCCTTCAAACGCTGAACGTTGAGTTCGAGAGACTCATTGGACTTGTTGCGACGACGGAAATCGACGGCAATGCCAATGGAGCGGGCTTCCTTACGACGGACACCAGCTTCCTATTTACGATTCGTATACTTTAACAAACTCATCCCAATCCCTCTACATTTTGAAACCTACCTTGAGCTCTTCGAGTGTGAAACCACGACCGCTTCTCAACTTCATATTGTAACGGACAGTGGGGCAACGAACAGCAGGGCGGAGAAGACCATCAACAGGTCTAGGAGCAATGCGACCAGCCTTTTGGACACGTGCGATTCTTCTAGACTTCTTGCGGCCAGCTTGGTCGAACCAAGTCTTGACACGGAGGTCCCATTGCTTGCGGAAATGCTGGTTAGGCAATTGGTTGTTGTGCTTCAAAACCATGGTCTATACGAAAAGAAGTTAGACTTTGGCTCATAATTTATGTAACCTGTACTTTGTTTGATGCAAATAGAAGAATCCATCCAAAATCAATTCATCCATTTCACAACTTGGCCTCTCTCTCTCTGATGATGATAATGATGGATTCCTAACAGGATATCTGAATACTACTCAATCTATACATACCTAAGGATTACCGGTGAGGGGGAAAGAGAAAGACTGCATCGATTACATGGTGTTGGAAGCACCAAAACGTTGATTTTGGATTTCCGAACGATATACCGGACACATGGCTTGCAAAAGCCCTCCTCAGTGACTTAGTAAGGTGCGGGCCGATGAGCTACATATGATCCTACAACTTGCAAGATAAAAAACTTGAGACCTAAACTAGACACATGCTATTTTCGGTCGTCAATGAACGTAGCTTTATCTCAAAGCCTTACAATATATCTAAAATCCTCTAAATTAATTTGTATTCGATACAAAAATACTTCTGAATGAGTAGAGATGTCAAGTCATTTCCATTTTGGAAGCAAAGAAAGCTCCAAATTGAAGTTTCGAAAATATATTTGGTTTTAAAAAACTGCTTTGTCCATGCCATGATAGTCTGGTTCTCGGATGGCCATTTTCAGCCAAAGAAATATTAAGGGAGGTGTTTTCTGACGGCTTAACTTGGCATTTGATGCTTCATACAACTCTCCAATTATAAAATGAAAAGTTGATATCAATACGAAAGTAAGATTAAGGTCGTGAAATCATCACATATTACAAATAATGAAGATAAAAAATGAGAAATTATGTTAATCATTGTTGTATGATTTGCTTTACCGTACTAAGTTTGACATCTTCCTCACCGAGTAGTAGTGCAATTTGATTGATGCTCGACATTCAAGTTCTACATGTCATAAGGATATTTCTTTGATATTCTTTATCCTGAATTATAGCGTATTCCTGAGTTGATGCTTCGGCACTATCACAAAAGTTCGTATACCCAAAAGCTCATCAATGTTTTCCTGTTGATTCGTATGGATTTTGCTCTCCTTGATACAATCCCGATGAATTTTGGAGCGAGGTCTATATTGTGACACCCCAGCATTACTACCGTATCACCGGAAGAAGTACAAGTATCGCAACTTTGACTTGACTGACCAGGTTTGCGTGAACGGGGGCGTTTCATGCAGCTATTCATGGCTTCAAACATCATGCAAAGGAATTTTATGTGAGGGAGGGGGGGGGGGAATCCATTTGGTGTGGTTCTGACTATAATCCGTCAAAAGGAGTATCTATTCCAATTTGTGATATATCCAAATGCTGGCATATGTCTTCTTTCCTTCATTCAGTTCATCGTGGTATTATAATTTGACTAGAAAAATTCGCAATTTTATTCTAAACTATATCCTTGGCCAGACTCGTTAAAATTGACCAAACTCATGCGTTGTCGAGTTCGCTATCAAACAGGCTTGTGCATAGCAGTAGGTAATATTGAAAATAAAACATATAGCAAAGGTTATAATGAAGAAAAAGTGGATCTGGACTAGAGATATTAAAAGCTGCTTTCGATAGGCGAGAGAAATACTTGATAATTATATATATATAGATTCAAGAAGAAGTAACTCTTCGTTATGGCCCTGAGCCATTTTTTGTTGTGCTGAATTCATTAAAAAAATGAGCCAGAAAAATTTATGCATATAGAGATACTGCACTTCTTTATTATGAGTTTAGAAGTGGGCTGCCATTCTTCAGCATATTTCGTCCAGCTAAGTTTTTCCTCAGTAGAATCAAGTTTTTATCACTCAAACAGGATAAACCGGCTGACGGAAGATGAGTTGATTATTACTCATGTCTTATTTTAGTGTAATTACAGGAGGCATGGCAAGATGGGATATATTCAACTCATTTTGCAATCTTGATGAAGTTTGACAAGCTGATATAGACTACAGACATTTATTTGTTTTGTCAATTGAATAGAATATTTTCTGCATAGTGCACACTCAAAACCTTGCAAATCATATTTTGTTGATAGCCTCTATAAAAATCGGGACGAAACAGTTGATTCATTTCTACGCCCTAGCTCAGTTTGCCAGAAACAAAGCAGCTTACAATTATAGAAGCCGTGGAGAAGGAAATGTCACCTTATTATTTCGTGCTAAATATACCCCTCTCTGTATCGAATACGTTATATCAACAAAAAGTAGAAAATGATATAGTCTTTGGGGTCGCAAAATTAAAGAAGGTTATGCTTATCAAAAAGAAAATTTATTTTATCCTTGCATCTTAATTGCAAAAGAGTGAAAAGAAGAAATCTCGAAAAAAGGGAGGTATTATTGATCAGTCGATATTTTTCACTTGTTCAGCTGCATGGTATGATACAGCTTTCAAGACATACATGCCATGCCTTACAATGTGATAAAGTTCAACATCTATCATGATGTCACTTAGAGAATGCAGAGATGAAATTGAGTCGACGGCAAGTTTCTTTTATATTGTTTGTATATGATGTGAGTGTTGAAATTGTAATCACTGTGGCGATCTTTTTGATCGGATTTTAGTGCGCACGCACTGTGTTCAAGGACCCTCCCAGGGCAGCTTTACAACTGAAGTTAAATAATAAATGGAAAGACTATAAAGAAGGATTGGATTGATTCAGATAATAAAATCTTCTCATCGCCGTCTTAACCAGATTGTTTCATTTCTAAAATACCTTCTGAAGCTGTTGTCAAGTTTGAAAACAGCACGCCATTTTTGCTGCTCCCACTTTTTGCCAATACATGGGCACATGCTTTTGTTAAGAAGCTAATAGAAATTGATGTAAAGTTATGGCATTGGAGATTCTCCGAGATTGAATTTACTTTAGTTCTATTTTTTGGCGGGTTAATACGGAAACCTGATGGAGCAACATCTTTTTAAGGGAAGTTGCTCAAAATATATTCGGCTTATAGGAACGAATCATGAAATGGCAGTGCGGGGCAGCATGAGTTATTGGTGAGGTCCCAGTGTTAAAAGTTGCACAACTGAATTTAACAGGTTGAGAGGAATCCCGTGTGATCCCACTTTGACGGGTTTCACTCCACTTGGGCCTTATATAATCTCTTCTGTGTTATATAAAAGACGGGAATTTCTTGTATCCTTTTTTTTTTATCCTACGTCTTCCCTCCTTTTTATATACACTGTTATGAACGATTTCAGCTATCCATCAATGCCAAATGTCATGTCAAAAGTTGGCGGAATTCTTTATCCAGAAACAGCACCATTTGCTCGTCCTAATTCTATGAATAAATTCAATTCATTCTCCCAACCACAAGTGTATGACCAATGGAGAAGCAATTCTTTGCCATCCTCGGTTTCCACGACACTACCAACAAATGCAAACGTTCAAAATAACATCAATAGCACGAATACCAACTCGAATGATAATAGCAGCAATCCTACCGCTAATCCTGTTTCTTGTGATCTGCAAGAAATCATTGTCTATTATCAATCTCAACCTGAACTATTGCGTTTAATTTTATTGAGTAAAGTTGAAGAAGATAAAAGAAGGACTGAGGAAGCCAAGTTGAGAGTCAAAGAGCTCGACATGTTCTTGCTTCAGCAACAACAGCAAATGACGAACAGAACACCTCAAACACCGGATGCAATTATTGATACCAATTCCTGTAATATCTTGAATAACTCAACTACAACAACTGCGACAAGCACCCCTACTGCTACGCCCACGTCAAATAATCTGCTAAATACAAATCAATTTGGCCAAGCTTCAAAAAGACCTAGTGTTTTAGAAATGTTGATGGACGACTCTGATTCCAATCGCCGTGATTCAGCACTTGGTTCTTCTTTTGATGACAGTGCTAATTCTGATGAAATCGATGATCGTACATTCAGTCCTAACTCTACAGCAGCAGCAGCATCTATGCTTTCAATGAGGTACGTATATCTTGCCGTATTGCCTTAATTTAGCGTCTAACTTTGTCCCATTTAGTTTCACTGCTCAACCCGTTATGCCCGCAAGAAACTCGTTCCACCCCCTTTCTCCACCTTATGCGCTTAATAATAATCAACCCGTTGAAGACACGCTTCCGTCTCATATCAAGCCAAACACTTCGCCTCTTAAATCCACGCCTCGTTATGACTCCTATTTCCCTCAACGTCCTCGTCGAAGACGTGAAATGCAGGCTATTTCGAAGATTGTCGAAACAAGAGATTACCCCTATATCGACGGTTTCTTCTGGAAGAATAATGGTAATACCGTTCAAAAGAAGACTGGAAACAAGAGCGTCTACTACAAATGCTCCAATAGTAGTAAGGGCTGTCCTGTAAACAAGACTGTTACCTGGAAAGAGAACGGCGAATATCTGATTAAATACAGAGGAGAACATCTCGCTGAATGTGGCAAAGTTCAACGTATTGTCGACATGTAATTTTTTGTCGTTTTGTAATTCCCTTTGTAAATATATCTTTAAATCATATAGCACTCCCCCCTTCCCCTTTTTTTCTCTTCTCCATTCTCATATTTGTAGTAATAGTTTCATGGCATAGCTTTATAAATCAAAGAAAAAAAATATCTAGAGCGGGTTCTCTTTTGTATATTTTTTTCTTTTCATCCATTTATTTTTATTCGCATAGAGCGCTTCGCAAATTCGTATCATGACGCTCAGCATCTAAATAATTCAGCTTCGATTCTTTACAAAATTCCAAAACATATGGCCATCTCATTTGAATTCTTCTCCGAGGTTAATCGGCTGTCATTTTATGCTTGATTTGTAATATCCACACTTCCGTTTTGTCTCTTGTGAGATAGTGAGTATGATTATTTCCTAGATGTTGACGCTTTCGGCATTCATATAAAATGCCATGTTTCATTATTGATTACTATGTTGGACCTGAATAATAGCAACTGTTTTTATTGTTTCATTCGGTCTATGTTCACGATATTATATAGAAATAAGTCATCAAGACGTGGTTAGTGTAGCTCATTGTTTCTATACTGTAACAACAAAATAAATCTAGGAACAAACTGATTTGATTTTGACTGTTCGAATCATCAAGTTGATTTACCATTAGCCTCCATCTATGACACTAATAAGCAGTACGAACTGGCGTTGAAAAATAGAAAGCAAGCAAAGCAACATCCCCAAGGCCAGGAGTAAAACCCAAATTTGGGTTTTTGAAACTGTTCAATTGATGGCTCATCCAATTACTTTTTGAATGGGGCAAATACCTATCTCGGTCACACCCGTAGAATTGAATAACAAGTTAGCTCGCTCAACCTGTCTATTTTCAACTCTTAAATTTTGGGATAACTTGTATTAATTACACAAACATACACAGACAGCGTTTTCATTGAGGATAAAAAAAAATATCCCCACAAATTCAATACTGGCTCCTCTCTTTTCCCTTTTTACTGTCGTTTCTGTTTGCTTATCTTTTTCTACTCAGGCTTTCCTTTTTGTTATTCTTCTTTCCATTTTACATTTTAATCAGCTATGTTTGCTACACTTGAATTACCACTCAGAGGTATATATACATGTAAAAATAGAAATTTCAAAAAACGTATGATTAATCCTGTGTGTTTTGTATTTTAGATGATAGTAGGCATAAGAGATTAAAAGTTGGAAGAGCATGTCATCCTTGTAGAATGAAGAAAATAAAGGTGAGAGAATAAAATAAAAATAGAAATGGATTATAGCTTTGAAATATGCTTACATATAAAATTATAAATTCGCAAGTGTGATGGAAAGCAACCATGTATGCAGGTACTGTTTAATTTTTTTTTTATGTAATATCATTAGCATATTAACTTGTTCATTTACTAGTGCAAAGGTTATTATTCAAATACATTAATCAAAAATGCTTTTGTTGACATTTTTCTTGTAGCAAGAAGACGCAAATGTATGTATTTAAAGAACCCTGATGAAACATATATACGTTTGGATCCAGTAAATGAGCCCACACCATCCAAAGTCGACAATACTACTGCAGCTGCTATATCGGAATCTTATTTTCAGGACATTGGCGATCGAGCTCAGTCAAAACAGCAACATCTAAATGGCACAAATTCACCCTCTCGGGACGACAGCAGCAAGATATTTGCCCAAGATCAGCCAGACAACCTATTCGCTAGCCATTCCCCACACAGTCCATCATCCATATCGACCCAATCAGCCTCTCAGCCTGCAACAAGACCAGACAAGATGATTGAACAATTAACTGATGGTCTGGTCCGTTTAACGTTACATCACGACGCTTCAAAGTTGGGAAACGAAAATGTTACGCCATGGAGGAGCTATGGTGAATTTGTACGATGGACGCCTGAGCCTCATCTTCCAACATACTACACAGCACCCATCGACATGCCATCTCGGCCTACCCAAGAGCATCTAATCAGCGTTTTTTTTGATGAATGCCACCACATATTGCCGACACTATCAAGGTCCATGTTTTACGATCAACTCAAAATTAAGGGACCCCTCGTGACACCACTCCTACTGAATATCATTTATGCGCATGCCGCAAAGCGCATCAACAATCCTGCTTTTCGCTCAGAACAGAACAATCCCTCGACACAGGGTGATTTGTTTTATAACCGTGCTAAACGTTTAGTCGATGATTTTTTGGATATACCTCGGATTAGTACAGTGATTGCTTTGTTGTACATGGCACTATATGATTGCGATCACATACCTCAAGGCGGTACTCGCATTAGATCAAGTCGCGCTTGGATGTATAGTGGAATGGCTATACGTATGTGTTTTGAATTGGGTTTACACACTGCGAACTACAGTAGTCAAATGTCTCAGTGCGATATCGAACTGCGTAAAAGAGTGCTGTGGACTTGTTTTGTCATGGATAAGTTGGAAAGCTGCACAATGGAAAGACCTTGGATGCTAAAATCAAAGGATATTGCGTTGGATTTCCCTACTCCCTTACCCGAGGATTCTTTGCCAGAAAGACTGGTACTGGAAGGATTCAATCAACTGTGCAGACTCATGATTTTGACAGAAAAAGTCATTCATTTCTTCACCTACGATATGAAGAATCTGAGTCTTTGGACGATCAGCGAAGAAAACCAGATTTTGCAGTATCTGGATGCTATTCATCAGTGGAGAGACATGCTGCCGAGTGAATTGCAATGGACCACACCTGCCAATAACTCCGGCGTACAGCGATTTATGCCCGCTGTGCCCTTGTCAGCTGTTGTTGCAAATCTTCACCTCGTCTGTTACGATTTAGAACTTTCACTCATCATGTGTTGCCGTTATCAAGACGAACATTTACACCGTGAAAGACGCAGAACTCTCGCAAATACCATTACACACATCGTTTCTTTAACTGTTCAGCATCAACACCTCATGTACACCTTTGCAGTGTCCACATTTTCTGGCATTTTTGCTGCCTTGACGCATGCCGTCGATTTTGACAATCAACATTTGGATGTGTCTGAAGGCGCAAAGCTGCAATTTAGAAAGAGCTTGGAAGATGTACGGTTGATTGTGGAGCGCATCCCCATGCGAGATTTGCGCGATTTTGCTCGACTTGTGGATTTGACACTGCAACCCAATACACAGATGATGGGCAATACCATTTCTGTGCCTCCCAATGCGTATGCATCCGCGTTTTCTGCTATTAGTGACCTATGTCGTAAGGATAATGGTAGTAGTAGTAATAGCATCGAGCCAAATGCCAGTGTGTACTCTCAACAACACGAGGTAATCGAAAATGGAGCAGGTTATGGCTCAGCTTCGCCAGAAAGACGTAGATCACCATTCCCCAACAATCCAATGATATCTGGTCAGTTTGCTTTTGACGCCTGTTATCAACAGCAAGCTAGTAGTACATCATCGCCGTCAGGCAGCGTGTCTGCTGCAGCAGTAGCAGCGGCGGCAGCGGCTGTTGGCGCAGTGGGAACTCCAAGTGCACAATCAGGACCGACAAACAAGAGCATTGAACCAGCAGACTATACATTTGAATTAATCTCTGTTGCAGATGAATGGGCAAGATCACTTATATATTAGTATCGTTTTTTTTTTTGGCTTCTTTTTTTTTGTCGTATGTATATTAAATCTCGTTTTTGTTAATTTTCCCTCTTCACCATCCCTTATTTCTTTTTCTTTTTTTTTATCCTAATACTACCATCCTCATGTATTTATATAAAAGATATATAGCAGTAATATTAATATCATCAAGGAAAAAGTCGCAAACTTCTTTAGTAGTTTTGATACCATACGAGACAAAAGGAGACCTTGAAGAAGCGATGGAATGTTTACATGTGGGTGCACCCGTCTTGCTTTTGCATTAGATTTCTGTTGTCAGTATAGAGACTTTTTTTTTTTACATGTATACAAATAAATGCAACCAAGAAGCAGATCTTTCACATCTTGCCCTTGAATCTCCTTGAATTATACTACATGACATCTGATTAAAGTGACAACAGCCCTGATTCAGATAAAAAAGCGTCGATTCATATTTTTTTTTCTTTTTTTTTTTGTCTTGTCTTTTCATTACATTTACAATGCTCTTGAAATCCGCCTTAAGTCTTACATTGGTTGCCTCTCTAATCAACGCTGCTGTCATCATTCCGAATATCCATAAGCGCGGTGAAGGAGCATCTGGCAAATTTGTCCATGTAACAGGTATGTGCTATATGCGTATACGTCGCTTCATCTATACATTGAATTGAGCCTAACATGTCATACTAAAATAGACTTTCATTTCGATCCCCATTACGTCGAGGGCGCCTCTGTCTCGAGCTTCTGTCACCGTAAAGATGGTGAAAATGACAAAGGTATTGCAGGGAAATTTGGTACCTTGGGAAGTAAATGTGATGCTCCAAAAGCTCTAGTACGTGAAAAAATTATTCGCTGCCATGCAAATGTATTTATCCTTTTAATATGTCTGTTTATAGATTGACGCCACATTCGAGTTCCTTAAAGAACAAGCATCAGATGCAGATTTTGTTATTTACACGGGTGATTCTGTTCGTCATGTATGCATACATAGAGATCGTATTGAATTGAATTTTAACAACATTATAACATATAATTCATAGGATCGTGATTTATTCGAAATGAGAAGCGACGAAGAAGTCAAATCTACTCAAGAACTCTTGGTTAAATACTTTACATCTACTTTTTCCAAGGTAATCCCTGTGCTTGGCAATAATGATGTCGAGACACACAACAACATCATGGCCTATGATGACCAATACCTTGAGTTCATGTCCACTTGGGCTCCATTTAATCTTAATCTCGGCCAAGACTTTATTCGAGGTGGCTACTACGTACAGGAGCTTGCACCCAATTTGCGTACCATCAATACCAATACCATGGACTTTTTCAAAAAGAATGAGCTTCTGTATACTGACTGTGATGTTCCTGGCCCAGGAAGAAATCAATTAGACTGGCTAAGAAAGTCTTTGGAAGATACTCGTGCCTCGAAATCAAAAGCTTATATTCTGTATGTATCCCCCCGATCTTGCCTGTTCTCATTTGACTAACGGCTTCTTTTTTTTATTTTATTTTTCATCAAGTGCTCATGTACCACCAAACAGCAAAAAAGACAAACATTTTTACAAGGATAGATGCTATAATGAATATTATAGTCTGTTAGGCTCTTATTCAGATGTGATTTTAGCTCATTTCTCTGGCCATTTCAACTGTAGGCTAAATCAACTAATTTATTTTAAATGAATGAAAACTAACGCTCTGACTAGATGATCAATTGACAGCTGTATTGCAAAATAAACAGGACGGTACCTACACTAGAGTAGCTGCCCTGGGAGAGGAGGAGGTTCCCATGACAGCCGAGGAATTAGAGATATATAAAGTAGTGGGTGTTCTTTTCAATGCACCTTCTATTGTCCCTCAACAGAACCCTGCAGTTCGAATCTATACGTATGACACAGAGGGAACACAGTAAGTCGTGATTTCAGAAATTTTTTTTAGAGTGCTTGTATGCTAATCATGCATATGCAGATACCCGTATGGCACTATCCTTGATTGGGATCAATATTATGCCAACCTTGAAGAAGCAAATCAAAGTGGCACTTTAAAGTACAAACTAGAATACACAGCCTCAAAACTGTATAATGTCGACCGCTTTGACGCTAGTGGGCTACAAAGTGTATTTGAAGCAATTTCACTAGATGAAACTGTTCGCCAACAATACACTGCTTTCCGTGCTGTAAACGTTGATAAAGCAGCAGAGATTTAAGCTTTTTTTTTTTTTTTTCAGCTAAATTAATTATAATTTATTTATTTTTTTTACAGAGGAAAAATATTTATGTTGTATATTTGTATGTGTGTTTGCGTGTTGACGATGTGAATTGTGTTGTTGGTGCTGATTTTTACAAGAAGGGTTATCTATATTTGCTTTTTTTTGTATTTATTTTACTCTTCATCATCACTGTCTACTTTCTGCTTTTTTGATGATTCAGCGGCGTCTTCTTTTTCATTAGCGCCTCTCTTTAAACCCTTCATCTTTCTGGTTTGAATCTTATCAATTTCTTGTTTGCCAAGATGAATGCGGCCATATTTATCACCCATCTCATCCACTTCGATATTCTTTGCCTTCTTGGGCTTGACTTCCTTGGCGACTCTGCAAGCAGACTTCCAAATGTCTTGCTTGGGAACAGATGTACGCTTAATTTTCAAGTCGTAACTGGGACCCATCTCTTCCAATTCGACGCGGGGTGTTTTGAGTCCACTCTTCTTCATTTGAATAGCATAAGTCCGGAAAAGGATACGATCGTCAGGCGTAGCAGTCAAGCTAACAACATGCTCTAGACCGGCCAAGTTGACGGCATCTGTTTCTTCACCATTGAAGAAATCCAAAAAGTAGTTTTTGATATACTTACACTTTTCATCAGATTCAAAACGATCACCGTTAAAGATCATCAAGGGCTTCAAGCCTAGCGAACACTTGGGGCCCTATCGAAAAAATATTGGCATTTGTATAATCACACCGCTTGTGTACATATTACTTACAGGAAGAGAGCCCATAGATTTGGGATTCTCAATGCTAAATTCATACATATCCAGCAATTGATGATTGTACATGCGAATAAAAGTCAAATTGTGTGGCCTCTTCTTGGAATGAGTGCCAACAACTAAATGAGCTGAGTCGTTTTTCTGAGAGAAAAACTCGAGCTTTTCATCATCTTCAAAGGGTTTGATCTCATTCTTCTTACTAAAGTAGATGGCATTGGGACGCTTCAATGCGTACTAAAACAACAGTCAGTGGGCAACTTATTGTCGTCATTACCATACACACTTACCAAATCTTTCAATGCATCATTCACAATTTGGCTTGTAGAGGAACCCCGCACAACCAAAGTGTTCTTGGGATTTTCATGGACCTTGGCTTCACGATTCTTCAAAAAACGCTTCGTGCGAGCATTTTTAGCCTTACTGTAGTAGATGTCAGTAAATGAAAGTCGGTTAGGGGGTTTGTTTTAGCAGAATCTTACACTGTACGCAACATGATAAAATAATTTAAAAAAAAAAAAAAAAAAAAGAGAGAACATTTTAGGAAGGATGGATTAACAGTCTTTTTGCTGGTGGCTTGATAAGTGAACCATGGTGAAAGTGAGTTGGATCATCGTCTTGCTTGCTGGATACTGCAAGTACATGATTGTTGCTTTTGGATTTGTAATCATTTAAACGAATACCCAAATACGGATTATGCTTTAGAAGGATATATAGCGCAGCAAATATCTAGTAAGCTATCAGGTTTTGGAGATCAATGCTCCATATTTTGTTAGTCTTTGCCTTGAAAGATGAATATTTATTATAAAGTTCATCAAACGAATGCACCAAAATCAATGAAAATCAGTATTTTGAATGCTTATTTCTCAAGATGTAGCTTTTTAACAGTGTACAAAAAATACCAAACAATTACTATCATTCTGATTTATTTCCTGAATTTTTGCGGATCAGGAGGATTTCAACTCAATAAATGGGCTCAGGTACCCGAATTTCTTTGAGATGAAATTTCCCCCATAAGCAGGTACACGTTTGGGAAAATAAAAAAAAACCGCCTTAAAAGCCCAGTTGGTAGGCCATTAATGAATAATTCACTATATTTTAGGTTGGTAGTCATTTATCCTTGAGAAACGAATGCAAAAAAATAGTTTTCAAATGACATTTTGGTCATCTTTCTAACTTTTCATGTTCCATGTACACCTACGAACCGAATTTGCCTAAGCTTACACAACAACTGATCAATCACTATATTTGGTATAGTATATTAAAGCGAGCATGAGCAGAGATGCTAGTATAATATGATGACTTTATTTAAACATGGCAAAAGAGACAAGAATGGTGCCATTGGATGGCTAATCTTCATCCTGGTGCAGAGTGGATCAGATAAAGTGATATCCCATTGCATTTTGTTTCTGAAAATGGGGTTAAATCCTGATGAATATTCTTCCACCAAATCTACTATAATGAACATTCTATCATCCTTTGTGCTCATCTGGAATATTGCTTTACTAGTGATTCGTAAACTCTTATCCACCAATCTCTTGTGAACTGATTCAAGGCTTATCCGACTATCCCCCATCCTAGAGCAAGGTCCTTTCGCTGCGGTGCCGTCAAATAACTATAAATGCCTTGGAACCTTACACTAGTTTCAATCCTAATTCAATCCTGGAATAGCTAAATAAATATATTTAGTTCTAAGTGTGTTTTTTCTGTCTATATTTTGTTGTTCTAAACATCTATGAGAATCAAAAGTGAAAAGCTAAAAGAAGGCTACGATCAAGACCAAATAAAGCCTGTTTTCATTGTTGTCTATAAAGTTATCAACGGAAATTATATGAAAACTGTATTTACTAAACACTGATATAGGCTAGGCCCACCGCTCTGAAATGGATATTCCACTTTGGAGAAAACGGGCTCTACGCTTTAACGATAGCTGAGGGCATGATTTGAGTGATCAAGAATGGGTGATAAATGGAAGGCTTATGTGAACAACAGCGAAAAAGTACCAAAGACAGCTGATGACAGCGCCAAGCAGAAATACAGCAGCATTATTATGGCCATCCTCAAGGATATTGCCAATGCCCATCCCAACATCAGCTCTTAAACCCGGCGAAGGCACTATGCCCATGCCAAAAACTCAATTACAAACAAATGCGAATTGCCGATAATCCCGAATAGCAATGTCCAGCGCAATAAATGACATCGCGTAATTTGAGCACTCAACGAGTAACTTGGAAATATTGAACAATTGAATAATTGGATACTTAAATAATGAAAAAGAGAAAAGAAGGTGTGATACCAAATACTAAGAGGGAGAGAAGTTTAAAGATGGGAGCACTCTAGCTGATGGGGAACTTAGGGTGGGTCAACAATAGTTTAAGAGTGATATGTACGGAATTGGCGAATAATGTCTATTACATGGTGGCATCCGGTGTATAAAGGAATGTTGTATGAGGTAACAATTGCGAATATGACTCACAAAAAATGTTTTTCAGCAAGCTACAAAGAGAAACCAGATGGACATATTGCGTTGGCCAGCCGTTGAGAAAGAAGGAGTGGATTGGCGTAGTAGAAAAGCGAGTTGAGGAGGGATTTTTTGAAATATTCGCATAAGATGGTGGCCATTAAGCATGGAATAAGATAACGAATGGTGGTTTTCCAGATGAAGCATATGTCTTCAGCAGTATGTTCTTTAGAATTGGTAGGGCATAGGGGACATAAAAGTGAAGGGACTTTATTAGACATGAGGTAGTGTACCGTAGTAGTAAAAAGTCGGGCACTTTTCAGGCCTTGTACGGGCGAATTAATAGATATTGAAGGAAAGTTAACAATATAAAGCATAGGTAAACGTAGCGCAGTGGTAGGGTCAATAGAAAAGTCGTTATCGGCGCGAGCATCTGGAGTTAGGCGATACAGCGCCAATAAAAGCACAATAGAATAGAAAGAGGGATAAAAACCGAGCAAAGTGTTGCATTTAGTTGTTAAGATCATATGATATTTAGGGATCAAGTTGAATTTGCTATATGGGATCTAGTGTCTCCACCGTCCTTTTGCGAGTAAACGGAAGGATTTACGAAAAAACACTGCAGCATTTTATCTAGAAGATAGTAACTACATCTGAGGTCTGGCCGCATAAACCCATGCATTTGTCAAGAATACAATGTCATAGAACAAAGAAGGTATTATTTCAAGTGGATGCATTAATGGGATACAAGAATGCCCACATCAAAGCAACCACCGTAGTTAAAACAGAAACAACTGCAGATCCCAAGATTTACAGACGCCCGATCTCACTTAATTTGTATCTTTTTGAATATGTCTGATATTGGAACATTGAGTTTCCACACAGGCGACTACCTGGTACCTTCTTGGTTGTATTCTATAACGAGCGATGAGTAATCAGAATTAAAATTGCTGAAACTATATGTATATATTTATGAGCATATTCCCGCCAACATGTTCTAAACTAGGGTGCTGCAATTGGGCTTGTGATAGACTTCACAGCACTTTTCAATAAAAAATTTACTAGACGCAATCGCTTCCAGAACAGAGGCTGGTAACACTCGTAATAACACTAACAGCTCATTATCCACCAAATAAATATATTTTTCTTGCAAAGTATTGGACGGCATTTTACAATGTCAAGAGGGGAAGGGGGGGGGGTGTGAGTGTGTCAAATAAAGAATTTTTCAGAGCCAGGCCATTTACTCTTTCTCTGCTCATCATACGTACAACGAGAAAGATGCTAAGGAGAATTACACCATTATGGCCTGCTGTTACCAGATCCATGCATCGAATGAGACATACTAATCCAGCCACTTTTAGTTATCGGCCATGTTTATCAGCAAACAGACACTCCTACACAACTGAGGCCACAGTATCAACACCGAACGTATTGCACTGGGAACGATACCGTGAACTAGTAGAGAGCAACAATGAGGAATTACCCGCAAAGGAGCTTGAAGCACTAGCTAAATCCATCCTGGTCCAAAGAAAAATCAGACCAAGCGAAGCCGTTAGTCGGATCCAAGATATTTTGAAATACATGAGCACTCGCTTGGCCAATCCTGACACCAAAGAAAGCTTCAACACATGCTGCAATTATTTGATTCGAGCCTACGTACAACTAGGAGATCTGAAAACTGCAAGAGTCGTATTTGATAGAATGGCTGCTCATGGTGATGCAAACGACATGTCAATATCAGAAGTCCTGTCCGGATTAAGATCACATGGTACGCGTGCTGAAGTTTACGAATTCCAGAGAACATTAGAGAAAAAGGGCCTATGGGCAGACAGTGGCATGTTGTACGTAAGCATCATTTATGCATTAAGCGACTTTGGAGATATATTAGGCTGTCGTCATTTTTTCGCAGAGATGAAAAGCAAGGGACTAGCTAAAGACAATGAGGCTTACAGAGCCATCATGTCTGCGTATAAAAATGCAAATCAGCCCCAGCAGGTATTAAAGTACTTTAACGAGATGGAAAAGAAAGGCATCGAGCCCAACTTGAAAGAATACGGCGTCTTGTTTACTGCGCTTAGCAAAGACAAGTACTACAGCGCGCACATGGTGGAGACTTATGAGACAATGAAGTCAAAAGGATTGGAGGTGCATGCTCCTTTCTACCTCGCCATGGGCTGGGATCCCTTGAAAGCGTTGCAGGAAATGAAGGATTCAAACTTTAAAATCAGTGTTCGAGATTGCAATGCAGGCTTGGCGTTTTACGTGAAAAACAACCAATTCGCTGAGGCGCTGAACGTTATGAAATGGATGAACAAGCACCAGCTCAGGATGGACAGATTCAGCTACAGTATCGTGATTGACGCATTAGCCAAAGACCAAAACTCGCCACCCGAGATTGTGTTTGATTTATACGAAGATATGAAGCGACATGATGTCACCCCCGATATAGTCAGCTTTTCCTCTCTAATCAACAACTGCTGCAAAGATCAGAATCTGGATAAGGCACTGTCAATGTTGGGTGAAATGCAGACCTACGAGATTAAGCCAAACATCTACACATTCAATTGCATACTCAACGTCCTGTCAAGTTTGACCAAGACGTCTTGGGTCGATGTCGAGCGTGCGAGAGTTATATGGACAAAAATGATAGATCTTGGCATCCAGCCTGACACCCGCACATGCAATATCTATCTAGCACTCGTAGGCAGACTGATCAAATCCTCACGCACTCAGCATTTCAAGCCAGAAGAACGCCACTCGCAGACATCGCTGTGGGGGGAGTTGGAAGACACCAATCGTCATGTACCTGAAACTGTGAAAGAGATGCAGAAAATGTATCGGCATATGCGACAACACAAGCTGGATGTCATGCAACCAGACTTTATCACGTATTCTATTGTCATCAACGCCTTGTCTGTAGCTGGTGAGATTCGATCTGCAATGCAAGTATACGATGATGCCAAGATGAGCCGTGTTATTTTGCCCTTGTCAGCATACAACCAGATGATGGGCGCATTGCAGCGTTGTGGCAGAGTATCGGAATCAATGGGGATTTGGCATGACATGAAGCTGCGGAGTATTTTGCCAGACAACACAACCTACAGCCTTGTGCTGGAAAATTGCGAGCAGCTTGGTTTGGTAGACTCAATTGAGAACATCCGTAGACAGCGAAAATTAGATTTTGATAGACTTGAGAGATTAGAAACAAAGAGGGAGATGCGTAGATTAGGAAAGTCTCTTAAAGCGCAATAAAAATGTAATATATAATATCAAACAGAGTTGCCTGCCAAACTCCTTGGTCGAATGCATGCCAGGAGATCCTCTCTGTTGTGGCACAGCAGTAGCACCGTATACACAATCAAACCTAGTGACCACTATTTGATAGACACAAAAATGCAGCACTCTCTTTTGTATTGTGCAAACATCTCTCTCTTCTTTCAGTTTAAATACAACAACATGCCAGGAGGTTTAGAAAGACAAAATGCTTTCAGTGAATACTGCCAATCAAAGCCATTCATTCAGGTAAACAACTCTTTACATTGTGAACCGCTTTCTTTTTTTTTTCAATTTCGTTCCTTATATTAAACTGGTTCCACTTAGTTACGGTGTCTTATTTGTGAAGAATATGAACATGACGGAGACTGGATCAAAATAAAATGTCATTGCAGTGCTCCCCCATATAGCGATAAATATGCCTACACACATAAACATTGCCTGCAAATGTCTAATAAATGCAAAGCATGCGGCCAGTCCTACAGTAGACAACATCTCACAACTGCTACCCGTATACCAAATACCCAGGAATTTCAGCTCTCCGTTCTGTTATTAGGTATATATATATATATGTATATATATTATCATTGAGAAAAACATGCCCTTGAATAGCCAAATTATAACCTTTGCATCTAGAAAACGTGCGGAAATATAGAGTGTATATCTCGTTGTCAATCTGCTTCATTGTCGGCTTTTTGATATTCAAAGATGCACTTGGCTGCATTACAGTTGATTTGGTTGATGGACAGGATCTGGAGGGGCTAACAGACGCAGACTACTTGTATTTACCGGTAAGTGATTTTAAATTAAATGAAAATTACTCTTCTTATATTTTGTATGCATTATACAAAAAAAAAAAAAAAAAAAATCCCACCCCCACCCTTAACAACACACAGAGATTTCACAAAACATGCTTTCAGTCAATGTCAGCCAAAATACAGACAGAACTCGTTATATGTTTTGTAATCATGTTGTGTTTATTTTTTGACCGTTTTCTTTCTTAATGTGCTAGAAGATTTCTTTTTGCTGGGTGAACGTGATTTCTTTAATTTCGTACAGCCTTCACCAGTCATTAGATGCAGCTTCCATCCCTCATCATTTTCTGGTTCGATCGCTATCAAACACAAAGGACACTGTATTTTACTCACTACGAAAAAGACGTTAATATAATCAAGTCAATAAAGCTATATACGCATTTTACCACTGCATGTTTGCTTTAATGTATGCTGGAGCCATTGCTCAACTGGAATCGCCTGGAGACATCGATTACATTGCTTGATTAGATGCTTCTTTTCGCAATCTTCCAACATGTGCTCATTCAATGAAGATATCTCAGTAATCTATTTCAGTATATTAGTAAAATTCAGTAATATATATATATATATGTATAAAGAGTACTCACAATTTGGCACATGGGACAATTGGTAAGAACTGGACAGGTATTGTAATAGTGCTTGATGAGCGAGTCTTCATTGAATTCAGGGTTGACTTCGTCGCAAAAGACGCAGACACTGTCTTCGTTCATCAAGTCGTCAGCTTGTGCTGCTGGTGCAGGCTTCGGTTTGGGTTTTTCTTTGGTTGTCGTTGTTGCTGCTGGCGTTGATCTGGTGGTAGTCTTCCTGACAGAGCGAGTGCTGTTGGTGGCAGTTGTAGACGTTGATTTCTTCTCTCTTGTTGTAGTTGACACGGCAGACTTTTTCACCCGTGTAATAGTTTTCTTTTCGGGACGAACTACAGTCAGAGCTCGCAATTCGGTCAGCGTGTCCTTTGTCACAGAGCCCTTCTTGAAAAATGAACCGTTGTCAAACAATTTCTTGACTGAGTCTGCTAATGTGAGCTTCAACGGCTCGTCTATATACGGACTGACATGGTGAAATCCGAATCGATCCGCTACGGCAACCAACAACTTGACGGCTGCCTGCTTAACGTCTTCATGTACGTGCTTGAGATACGCTACTACAAAGGACATGACGTCTTGCAATTGCACTGCTTCACCGAATCTAGAGACAGTTGTCTCTACCAGCTGCACACGTGCCTTGGCCTCCCTGTGGTTGTGGATGATTCTTTCAGGTTTACAGACATAACATGACATGAGTGGATATTCCTGTACCAGCACCAAAACAAGCTCTGTAGCCGTTTGTCTGATATTAACATTGCTATCGGAGGTTCGTTTGAGCAAGCCGCCAAAGGCGCGTTCCATGTAGTACATGTCAGCCAACTTGGCGATCTTCTGGTGGGTTTGGTGCCAAACATCCATGGCGAGGCACACGATCGTCTCTCGTGAGTCCATAACGGCTTCCTGCATCATGAGCAGGGTCGCGTGGACTACATTCTGATTGGCTTGGTGATCTGCGTCCTGCTCGGCCTGCTGGGCGATATACTGTTCAATTTGTGTCAAGCCTCGTTTTCGGCATATAGCCTTGATGCTAAGCACGCATGCCACGGTGTCTTCCCCAAAGATTTCGATGGGAAGGGTATACGGTATGCGTTCTTCCTCCATGATAGGCTCGGGTATACTTTCAGGATCAAGTGGGGGTATATATTGCTTGTTGCTCGATGATATCTCAGGCTCTTCGATCAATGTATCGTCTGTTGCGTTTGGATGTGATTTCTGGTCGAAATCGAAAGCGGCGTCGTGTTGTATTTCTAACGATGCAACAGGTTCGTCTTGCTCCATAGCTACGTCCTCGTCATCGAGTGTTATAACTCGGCCGTCTTTGATGCAAATATGCGCCTTCTTCAGTATGGCTTCTGCTGCCTGTTTGATTTCTGCTATGTCGTCTTTGATTTTTTCGGCTTCATCGTAGTCTTTTGTGTCAACGGCATGTCGTTTGCCGATTTCCAGATCGGACAGTATCTTGGTGAAACGCTCTAATTTATCGCCAAGGTGTTTGTACGTTTTTGCAATCTTGTATGATTCATCTAGGCTGAGCATTAGTCTTTTGGCATTCCTCATTAAAATAGGATGTAATTACCCCTGACAGCTTCTTCTTCGGCATTGAGCAGCGCTATAGTCCATTGCTGTAATTCAGCTTCGGCTACGCTGGTTGTGGGTGACCTATTGGCTTGGCTTTGAGTGCTAGAAATACTCGTTCGCCTTGTGGATGAGCTGAGGACGCTATTGTCATCGAACGATCTCTGCTGAAGTAGTTTTGAAGGAGGAATCATGTCATTTTTATCGATTAAATGTACTGGGTGGCCTAGTATGTTTAAAGCAAGAATTCCAACCTAGTCTAATGTCAGTGTGCGTTTGTATTTCTTAAAGTGATAGGTTACTCACTTGATTGTACTCATTCAGTCTATTGCGATGGCAGTTTCTTATCACTAGTCGTACAAATTCACCATCAACGTTTATCTTGATGGACTTTAGCTCCCGAGCGCTGTATTGTGCGCGTGCGTTATTATCAAAACAAACATAGCTAAATATGGAGCCTGATTTAATACAGCAGAGCAATAATTCATACATGTACGCTTACCCTAATTTTGAAAACTCGACCAACATGTTGTCTTCGTCTTCGCACGGTGGCGTATCTGGCACAATGTCTTCTAGCACATCTTTAGGATCTTTTAGGACACCAATATACACATCTATTCTCGTCGCAATTTTAAAGTGATGTGATAAAATCTGAACATTGGAGATGCGACTGGTGCCAGATAATAGGTGGATGATCAAATCTTGAGGGTATTCAGGGCATCTAGGAACAATGTAAGTAACGCTGCTAAATACTAGCTCAACGGCTTTACTTTGGTGTTTGCCATCCTTTGCATTTTGTCTGTTGGTGAGGCTCTACTTGGTTTCCAGGACTACTGTTTACCAGCTGTTCTGGACTGTATTCGTCGTCCCAAGAGGAGCAATGAACAACCTCGTAAGGCAGAGCGTTACTTTTCATTTTTCAAATATTGCAGAAGAAAGAGAAAGAGAGAGAGAGAGAGAGGAAAAAATAATTTTTGAATCTGGGTCACCTTCAAGCTAAAAAAAAAAAAAAAAGTGGATCACTCGTGGCTCTGCATAAAATAGTATCATTTACCATAGCCCACTTGTCTGCTAAAATAAAATACACATCCCCTGAAGCACACACGGATCCCCTTGAAAAAAGGTTCCACACAAACTATATATTTATACAACCAGCACGTTTCCTGAAATAAATGTCAAAAAGCTGCTGCTATTCAAAATTTAAAGGAGAAAGAGCTAAGGATAGCAAACGAAGCAGCCCTTCTTTTTCATTTGCTTGGTGTTATTTTTTCTAGTGTTGTGTTACACTTGTATTAAAAAGTAATTGATTGCGTCTAGTTCTTTGTTCTCTTCTTTCTCTCTCTCTTTTTTTTTTCCTCTCTCTTACCTGATTTGTAAAACATTTCATTGTCATGAATAACAACAATAGCAACAGCAATGTTTCATCCAACATGAAAAGATCAAAAAAGCCTATGCCGCTCTTTGGCCTATTTCGCAAAAATAAGCCTGATCCAGCTGCAATCGAGCAATCTCAATTGGGATCTGGCGTGTCGACGGTGCCATTCAATTCCATGTTGTCTCCAACATATCATCACTATCACCAACAACAGCACGACCCTTATTCTCCGCCTAGAATTCCAAAGCCATCAGTGTCTGACTCTCGCCGACCCACAAGACAACACCCACAGCAGCATCTGCAGCAGCATCTGCAGCAGCAACAACAACAACAACAGCAACAGCAACAGCAAAGACACCGCATGAGGCAAAGATCAAAGTCTGTTGGCAGAGATCCCTCTACTGCTATGCTTGAAGAAAGAGAATTGGCTCTCAACAAATTGTGCAGACGAGAACCTCCCTCATCGCTGGTCGATTCGCTTCCTCTTTTATCACCTACCTATAATGCTGCACCACCCGTACCTCCTATTCCATTAAAACACCAACCCAACAGCCCCAGTATGCGTAAATTCAGTTCGGCTCATGATTTGCGAAAAGCAGCCAAACTTCAACAAGAATCAATGCACCAGCAAGTTCCATTACCCAAGAAGCAGCACGAACTATCCCGCTCAAGATCCTTGTCAACTTCTCCCCGTAAATTGCAAGCTAGTAAATCATATCAAAACCTGACGAAATCACCTACTACACCCACTATTCGCAGATTTAAGAAACCACAAAAGCCAAACGACGATTCGGATGATGACATTCCCCTGGGGTATTTACAATCACCTACAAGTAAACCATCAAGCTTGCTAAGCGATCAAGAAGAAGACGACGACAAGGATCTAGTGCCCATTGCCGCTTTGGATGTGAGGCCGACCGAAGAATTCCAAACTGCAGCAGATAAATATAAATTAAAAGTAAAAGAAAGACTGCAATTCAGCAGCGATGCAGAAGACGACGACGATGACGATATTCCAATTTCCTTGGCTCTAATGTCTCCAAAAGGGAAAAATAAGATGAAATAAAGAGATTTGTTTTATCTTTTATTTTTGTGAATAAGGAATTTACCAATTGGCCAGGGTTCTGCTAAATGCTAGCTTCTTTGTAGCCAGGGATATCTTTGTCATTTTTCTTGACACGGAACTCCTTTCGTGAGTATCGGATATCCCTGCATCGTTTGAAATTAGATATTTGAGGGTCACTAGTGATTTTACAGATATGCAAACTTTTTTAACCTCTGCCCAACCATGTATTTGGGAATATAAGTTTCTTCGTATCTTGTAAGACCTCGAAAAGAATTTCTTTGGTTCCAGTGAGCCCGTTTGATCTAGTGTTCAATGAGCAGTGTACTGCTTCTTGTGAAATTAGACCGATCTGCAGTTGCAAATCTGACGTTATCGCTTTGATGTCTTTGATGGCTTCATTATATCAGCCTTACCGCATCCATCTATGTGTAATACCCTTGGTACTAGGTTTACAGCAAGGATTAGATGGGGTGTTTCCTCATTTGGACCGTTCAACGTTCTTAATCTACGTACAAATTTGAGTCGTTGTCGTCTGTATTTTTTTAGCTAGATGCTCTGTTTTATCTTTAATGACTCTATCTTTCCAACAAATACAAACAATTGTTTCGCTAAACGCGTGAGCAGTTAAATACCACACTCTTCTGTGTATGTTTTTCATGGATATAATGAAACCGGATGATACCCAGAAGTCTGAATTTCCGGGAAGGTGCTTTCTTTTGTACTGCGTACTCTAGTTATATGTATTTTGTGATCTTTGCGTTTGTACCCACTCTTCTGTCAGTGGCATTGGACGACCCGTATTAGAAATTTGTTTAAAGTAAATTTAGACAAACATAATTTTTGAAGGTTTCCTACCAATTAGTTGTTTAACAGCAATTGATCTTGAGGTGTTATCGATTGCACGAGATTTGGTCAGTAGAAGCTTATGCAGGTATCTGATATAATCATATATATTAATATATTCAATCAAGATTCTATTCCTTACTTGCAGTCAAAGTTAAAGGATCACATCAAATGTAATAATTTCATGTTTCCTCAAAGTTGTATCCAAGTAATTGTATTATCACACCAACTCCAAATGTACCATCAAACATAGATGCACTTTTAATAACCAGGAGATCTAGTCATCTTCAAAAGGTTTTTCTGGAAGGTTTGCAGACCATTCAGAGTACCACCTCACATCTTTACTGCTACAAGACAAAATCACCTCCAAGCTTTGACCTCTAATTTTAGGCCATAAACCAACTCGGGTACATATTTTACTCCCCAAACCGCAAAATAAGATGTAAATCGTGGAAGATGTGATGCTGGAACTCAGTTCTAATTCATGCAAAATCTGATGGATGTTACTACAGAATAAACCAGATCAATCCACAATTTTTTAAGCATATATTTTCTGACTGCAATGTTTAAAGGTTGACCATCCTATGTACATGTATTCGGCTGATTTCATTACTGATCTGGTTCCTTAATTTTTTACCACGTACAGCACGTGAACAGCCATTAGACACTGGGGTAAATATACGTCACAGTGCCCCCAACTGCGAATCACGATGCTTTTAAAGGGCACTGGCCATTGGCAAAGATCAAGACATCATCCACTGCTCTTTCCGTCTTTATCTTTCCATTTTTTCATTTTTTTCATTTTTTTTCTTCAATTTTTTCATATATGCATAATGAAAGTTGAATCTGATATACCTCATAGAACTACATCTTATCAAAGATTGGTCGAAAAATTGAAAAGAAATCCCTCAGAGCGTGTCGATACCAAAGATTGGCCAAGGCCCACCACCCCTAAAGAGGTGATACAACATGCAATTAAGGGCGCAACCAGTAAGCAAGAAAGAGACGTTTCACACCATATGACATCCTCTTTCTAACAACTCAATTAGGAGCATTTGTGCTGGCTTATGGTGTTAGAGCAACTGTCAATTTTTGTTTATACCTTATACGTATCCTGAGGGGAAAGTAAATACCACACGCTGCGAGATATATAATGAAATCTCAAAAAAAAATCAACACATTCAAATAGAGCATCTTGGGATCATCTATTGCAAGCATCGTTTAAAAATTTGGATTCAGTTCGATTTGGCGCTATGTTTGGTTCTTTTGCATTACTATGGAAATCTGTCAATAATGGCATGCGCTTATATAGGGGAAAGGACGATCGTTTGAATGGCTTGGTGGGTGGTGCGGTGGCGGGTCTCAGTATTTTGTTTGAAAAGAAAGAACGCAGAGTGGATATTGCTCAGCAAATGTTGGTGAGGTAGGATATGATTGTTTCTCGGGAGAGGTAGTGTCCAAATTTAACATGAAAAAAAAAAAAAAAAAAAAAAAAATAGAGCATTGCAAGCCCTTTATAATGCCGGTAAAGCAAGGGATATCTTTTATTTTAAACATGGTGATGCTTTATTGTTTGCCGTTACTTGTGCACAAGTGTTGTATGCGTATACAATGAGGCCTGAAACCTTGCCACCCGACTTCTATGCATTCATGGTGAAGGCTGCAAGGTGTCCAGAAGGGGCTCTTCGTTTGAATGAGAAGACTGTGCGGGGTATACCTATCAATGCTGAAGAAGCACTGGCAGTGGTTCGGAAACTGCATCCTACAACACAATCTCTTAATGTAGTGAGTCAATTACCCATAGGTACATCCGCTATTCCCTGGTAAGAAGAATGTTTGTTGATGCATAATTTGAAACTAATGCTGCTTCACTAGTGAAATACTTCACCCCTGGATTGACAGTTGCCATGCAACCGCATTTGATAGATTTGCTAAGGTATTCAAGAGCTTTTTGCCGGTTTATGGCACACTTCACTTTGTTCCCATGCTGCTGCTTCGTTCTCAACATTTCAGACGAGAGTAAGATGGTGTTTCCTATGTTTAGACGCATGTATATTAACAGTTTTCTATCATTAGTCCTGCTAACATGCTGTCCAAAACTGCAATCGCTACGCTGAAATCAGGCACATTTTTGGCTACATTTGTCACATTATATCAATACTATATTTGTATGCATAGAAACTTGTTCAAAACTGGCTTGATTGGGAAATGGAACTCGAAATATATATATTACATTGCCGGCTTTCTTTGTTCTTATCCAGCTATCTTTTTGGAGGACAAAAAGAGACGTAGTGAGCTCGCTCTTTATGTTTTGCCCAAGGCAATCCAAAGTTTCTATCAGATTGCTTATTCTCATAGCTGGATTTTCAAGGTGAAGCATTTTGAGGTGGTTATGACAAGTTTTGCAATGGGTATCATCATGTCATTTTACCAGGAAGAAGCTGACGTATTGTCATCATTTGTCCGCAAGATCATGTATCAATTTTTCCAAAAGAATTAAAATTAATAAAACATTCGATGTATTGAGAGAGCCACTGTGTTCCTGAATTTTTCCAGTTGTGTTGATAGTGAAACATTCTTATACTCCTTCCTACATTCCGCTCATTGTACTGTCAATCTGTTTATCTCTCTCTGTGGTAAGACTAACTATGCTCTTTCTTGTCCTCGTAATAAGCTTGGCTCATTACAATTTTAGCTTATTCAAATTAAGATTCTGATAACCCATCAAACTGAGAGTAGCTCTAAAATAGTAGGAGTGAGAAACGTATGCATTTCAATATTGCTGACTCATTGTCATGTTCATTCGTCAAAAACATGTTGGTTGTTCATTCTGTCCAATCAAAACGAAGCAAGAGATTAAAATGTACAAGTTAGGTTGTACCCTATAATGGTTGTACGAACCAAATGGCTACTCACATTATGGTAACAATGCAATTGAGCTGCGACATTTTCATTGTCGCAAAAATTTAATGATCTCCCCCTGCTATTGTTTACTTGATTTGTGTAAATGTGGATTATTGAGTAAAATCATTCACGATCTTGTCAGTTGTAGAATGGATCAACGATCGTGGTATTACAGATTTCATGTTTTGGCTATTATACTATTAGCCAATTAGCTATCAGTCGCTTTTCCCTAACTCATTTCTAACCTTTCTAACCTTCTGTGCCCCTTGATGCCTACAGTCTTTGTTAATCCATTGATTTAACAAAGAGCCGTCGCCATTCACAATGGAATACACAAGAATATTTTTCAGAGCTCAAATATCCTGGAACTTTGGCAAGGCTGACAGACAGGATAATTCGAGAGGTGCACAATTTCATGTCTTAGACAGTTCCTCTTTATGACATGTTCTAAGTGATTTGTTGAATTGAGATTCATCCTAGGTACTATATTCACATTTTGTAATCTTCTAAATGATGGATACAGATCTTTTTGCACGTCAGTATCAAAGGTAGACTCATATATGCTACAAAAGCTTGCCATTGCGATAAACAAAAGAGAAGTTTAACACAAGAAGATAATATGTGTACATTCATCTCTTAATACAAGACTGCAATATTACAGATAAAAATGAAATTTGGAAGTCCATAGTTCAAGTGGTTAGAGCAGTGAAGATCATATTTTTTTTTTCAGGCATTTATAAAGAAAACCATCACTTGGAACAAAAACAAACCACTTCTTTTTGCAGTCCTATTATTTCTCTTAAATTTGAGCATTAATCAAAGGATAAACGTTTTTTTCGCAAAGCATAGATCAATGTAAATGAACCTGCTTCAGTCGTTGCAGTAGCAAATTCGCCTCAAGTTTTGAGTTGCAACTTGGTTCTTGTTTCAATGCACAGATCTTGAATTCTTTTAAGCGGGAGTGAAGGTTCTGGTTGGAATTATTTAGTATGGACACATGAAGAACTGCAATCTTTGGCTTTCTGTTGTTGTGCCATTCTTCCCTTTTTTAAACTCAACAGAAAATCCTATTATACTTTCAAAGAATGAAATGTATTTCAAGGCATGATTTTTTTTACTCCTTTTTTCTTCTTTTCCTTCATATTACATTACAATGAATAAATTAAAAACCGTATTTCAGCGTTCATCTCAAAAACAAAGTATAGTTCAAGATAGACGGCCGCAACAATTTGTAAAAAGACATTCTTCTGTAACTGCACCTGCAGCACCAACAGCGCCTTCAATCTTTCCAAGCATCAGCACTTGTAATGGTGATCCACCAGCCATTGGATTTGATGATTTGTCGGAAGTAGAGAAACCAGCGTATCGGTCATGGTGGAGAGATTTGGATCCGTTTAATTTGGGGAAAATCAATAACCAAACCGTTTTGAAGTTCCTTAATGGATGTAGTCTGCAAGATGATAAACTGGAACAGGTAAGTTTATTTGTGCCATTCTTTCGCCGCAGCAATACAAACAAATTTATTGTAGATTCTGGTCCTGTTTGAGACTGCAGGCGATGGACTAAACAAGCTACAGTTTTTTGCTATGTTGCGTTTAATTGCTCATGCTCAAAATGGACGGAAAATCAGCGGAGCCCTTGTCTATTTAGGAGGTAACAAAAAAAAAAAAAAAGACATATTTAAGGTTACAAAGTAATAATCGATGGGGCTGATGATTTAATTTTATTCCGTAGCTCCAATTCCCCATTTTCATTGTAATGCTATCGATGTTTTGATTAAATCAGACATTGTACCTCGACTACAGCAAGAGAATATTAGCAGCGATGAGAAAAACTCGCAAGAAAATGGACTAGAGATGATGCCAAATACAATGAAATCATCGCCACAAAGAAAATCTTGGTGGGGTCATGAAAAGCAACAGCAGATTGAAAGCCGGCGTTCTTCTATGGGCCCCTTTTCTGCACATCCACCTATACCAAACACCAGATACACATCTGAACCTGAAACTCCAACAACTAGCTCAGGGCAAGATTATTTTTGCTCAATACCCTCAATCCATCATATTCCCAATCATGTTACCACTACTATTCTTAATGCACCTAATAGCCAACACCAGTGGCCTCAAACAATCCGCCGGGAATCAATTTCAACAAACGAAGCGGATGCTAATAATATGATACGACCTGTTTTCGCTAGCGCAATGGCGGCAACAGCTACAATTACACCTGTAACACCAAATATTATACAATTAGAGGAGAAACAGCAATATACACACAACCGGTCTAGGTCTGCAGGCAATCCAAGTGATTTCAATCATAATAATCCATATGAATTACCGTCAAGTCATGCACCAACGGAAGACCAATTGCCTTCAACCCGATCGTCACTATCATTGCATGAATTAAACACAGGCCAAACCCTTTTATTGACGCAAAAGTTTGTTTACCAATCACCTTCAATTCGTAATCAAGCGCTATCCTCTGCAAACCCTTTCAACTTAACAGATGAGCAGCCGTTAACAAGTCCATTTGGCGACGAAAATCATAGTGATGAAGACGACCGACCAAACGACCTCATCAATTATAAACCCAACAAGCATTGCATACTCCCACCACCTGTACCTACTCAATCAACAAAACCCGCATTTCCAAAATACACAAGAACGAATAGCTTTCTTATCAAGCGAAGCCAGAGCACTGCGACCGTCGATCGGAAAGAAAATTTCAACAAGCATCAACGACATCAATCTACTGATGTAACCCAAGACATTTTATATTAAATAAATTCATAGTTTGAGAGAAAATTGGATGAAAATATTATCATATCGAGGGACGACACCTTTTTGCAAGTTAATTTTATATTTAGATGAGCTGTCTTTCACCCTGAACGATGGCGAAAAAGAAAATGTATAACCTGAGGGAAGCAAAGATCGAGTTTTTTTAAACCTTTGTTCTGAAGGGGACAATGCACAGTTCTCGCCTTATGGTAGGCAATATTAAGAAATATACAATGTTAATCAAACGGGTTTTTTTTTGGTGGAAGACATTGTGTATTATTACCACGAATAATCAAACATATCACATATATTTGCTCATAACTTGTGCTAAAATGACAGTAGAACCGTGATCTAACTTGGAAAACTTAGCATTGACTTGGCATTATCTCGAGGACACATTTGTATCCATGTTTTTATTGAAATATAGAAATTTATCTGCTGAAACCATACGAAAATAGCATATAAGCGCTGATAGGCTGCGATAAAGAGCAAAATAAACACAGTCTTATGCGCCATAAAAACAGGCATGATCATCGCTATCTGAGCATAACTTGATTTCCACTGGGCGATGTCTCTATCAAACGTCTTTCTGTTTTCTGTAGCGGAGTTTTACATAAAGATCACGTGATTTTTTTTTTCTTATTTGGTAGTAGTATTGCGATGCTTATGATGCTGAAACTAAATGAGTTACTTATTATTTTTGATCATCATCGGTGGTGATAGCAGATTCCAAATCAATAAAACGCATTTCAGGAGTAGTATATTAAACCATTAAATACTGATAGTTCAGTGTTGATTGTGGAGCCGTTATAGGATTGTTGTATCCATAGAATACCATTGATGTGTCAATTTCCCAACCGGAAGCCAAACTCAAGTAAACTCAATCCTGAATAAAATTCAGGAACACATTCCAACGGATCATGTTCCTTATTTATAACTCAACATGACATGTTCATGGACAATAAATACAACCTATCGTTCCATTCTTTAAATCACACCATGTCTCAAATTTGTATTTCATCCTTCCGTCAGTCCATTTAGATTCACTAGTATATAAACCATCATTTTTTTCATGTAATAAACGAGATCTTTACCTGATTAATTCACAACCGTTTTATTTGAATAATTTCTCAATCTGATAACTCAGTACATTAAGATGTTGGCACATAATGCTGGTTCAAATAAATACATCCAGAAGAAGTATTTCTAATAAAAGTGTAAAACTCTGTGGCAGATTTATTTTACTGACTGATTTGACAAAACAGTACCGATCGCTATGTTTTTCAAGTTTCATTTCGGTTCTACAGTTCATTTAAAAGTTATGACCAAATGTCTGTTCAATATTTTGTGATTTACCAGAATGAGAAATTATTCAAATAAAACGGTTGTGAATTAATCAGGTAAAGATCTCGTTTATTACATGAAAAAAATGATGGTTTATATACTAGTGAATCTAAATGGACTGACGGAAGGATGAAATACAAATTTGAGACATGGTGTGATTTAAAGAATGGAACGATAGGTTGTATTTATTGTCCATGAACATGTCATGTTGAGTTATAAATAAGGAACATGATTCGTTGGGATATGTTCCTGAATTGTGTTTAGGATTGAGTTTACTTGAGTTTGACTTCCGGTTGGGAAATTGACACATCATTTTGTACATAACTTTTGGTAGACACGTATCGCAGCATTTACCAAGTAATCATCAGATAGTCATGATTATGGTTGTACTAATCATTCCTAAGACAGTCCCTACTTTGGTTTGTACGAAAAGTCAATAGATGTTTATAAGTATATTTAAAATGAAAATCGCTGTTTTCTACTGACAACAACTTTGTATAAATATAGATCATTTCTTGTAGATTTTTTTGTTAATATAAATGTACAACAACTTCTGCCCATCATTATAATCTTAGTTTTGTGTCTGGTAAATTAATAGTCTTTACTATTTCCTTTTTTCGTCTTATCAATCGTCTCTGATGTACTATTTTCGAGAATTGGAAGCACACAACAATATTGACTCTGTACATAATAACAAAAATTAAATGGACCCTACTCTATGACCCTTTCTTTTCCATGAGTGGCATACTATGATGCCTTTTTTGAACCTCTTTTATGAGAAATGCAAAATCGTAAAAGAGTAAATAGCGTATCCTCTTTTTAACATTTTCAGGTTGGGAATTTGTGTTGCTATTGTTCTTAAATGATCTGCTAAGCGGCTTTCTTGCGATGCAGATGACAAATTTGACATGAAAGTCGATCCACTTAGTGGCCACAAACTAACTCGTTCGATAACTTTTTATTCAAGCAATAGCTTTTCTTTACATGACCTGAGACTACTGCAGAGTAAGCAGATGAACATTTTTATACTAAATGTGCCATATAGTTTCAGTCTTATTTGATGAGGCATAATACATCTATCATATATTCAGATTGAAAACCCACATCAGGGCGAATCTATCAAGACATTATACTGCGCATACAGTCAGAATATAATGGATGCCACAGACAATTGAACATATAATATCCATCGGTCATCGTGATGTAAGAAATTTATTAGATCAAGAAACTACAGTTTCATTTTTAACAAGGCAAATGGGACGTTATTAAGGATCGTAGCACCGTCAGGAGGATGAAATGGTGATCGCTCCATGGTGTCAACAAAGCCAAGCTTCTTGTACCATTCAATGAGCTCTGTTCTGTTTTCAAAGACAAGGATAGAACACACCGAATAATTGGCTTTCTTCATTTCGTCTAAACCTACCTGCAAAAGCTTTTTACCTAGACCTTTGGAGTGGTGGGACAGATCAATGGAGAACCTGCCAAGCATCCCATCTCCCTCTGGCAAGTCTCCATCCGAACAGCCACATTTTGATTCAATAGTCAATGTTCCAGCAACTGCCTTGTCATTGCCTTGCGTATCTCTTTCAAATAAGAACAATTGGATGAGATTTCCAGCCACACTCTCACGGATATAGTTTTCCATTTCTTCTTTTGTGGTATGATAATTATTTACAATTTTCTTTACTGATGCCCACCCATCTATACCACCAGCACACAACAAAACCATTAGAAACAATTGCCATCTCTGATACATAGCGGTGTACTGTACGGTTGTTTACTCCATAAGCTGCATTGAATATATCAGTTGCATGATGAACGTACTTTAAGTCCTCAAGGGTAGCTTTGCGAATATAGAAGTTAGGGAGAGTAGTAACCATAATGCGAGGGTGAGAATTATTTGTTGAAAAGTTAGATTTTATATGACAGGAGCTAGTCATTGTCTTGCACAAGATTCTTCATTGTGACTCATTGACCCTGAAGTTCGGGATGAATGATTATATCGTGCCGTGAATACCGAATACACGACATAGGCTTAAATTTTTAGCCTCTGAAGCTCATCAAAATGAAGATAAAAATCTACAGATAAACATTGAAAAGTATGCAAATATGAAGTTTTGAAATCGGGATATGATGTATACACGTTTATATAAAAGTAGATGCATATTTGTTTGAATGAGCGAACCACCTCCCTTTATCCATTTCTTGTTTTTTTTTGTTTTTTTTGTTTTTTTTTTTTCTCAACAACTAGCAATGGCAAACGTGAGTCAGGAACCGGGTGCTTTTTTCCAAACAGACGCGGAAATTGCAAAGCAAAAAGAAAAAGAAGCCAAGTACAATTATACCGAAGGCGATGCTATCAAGTTACCAAAAAAGGTTTTAAATATTTGTCTCGACAAGGATCAAAAGTACCTATACGTGGCTGACGCAGGTCACCGAGTTGCAAAAGTATCCTTGGCTGTAGGTTACTGTTATGTCGAGAAAACTACAGTATTTTATTCATCACCTCAACATAGAGTTCAAAGGTTGTCAAAGCATTCAAAGGTCATACCGGCCCTGTTACGAGTTTAGCAGTAACGGACACACATCTGTGGACAGGTTCTTGGGACAAAACAATCAAGAAATGGGATTTGAATACGGGTGATTGCATTGGAACATTGGAAGGACATACAGACTTTGTAAAATCACTCGTCTTGGTAGGCAATTTCCTTTATTCTGGTTCCTCTGATTGTTATCTCCGTCGATGGGATATTCATACACTTGAATGCAGAGGTGTAGAAAAGAAGCACAGTCGTGCTATCGAGAGTTTAGCGGCTACTGAAGATGGAAAATTCATATATTCTGCCTCATCAGATGGTAAAGTTTTAAAGTGGGATGCCAATACATTGCAAGTAGTTGGCGCTTTGGAAGGCCATGAAACCAGTATTTATTGTGTGCGTGTGTCGAATGATGATGTCTGGACAGCTTCAGCAGACAAAACTGTCAGAAGATTCAATCAGCAAGGGGTTCAAGACATGGAGTTGGCGCATCCTGATCGAGTGAAATCAATTTTAATTGCAAACCCTTATATCGTGTCCGGCTCAAGCGATGATAGTATTCGCGTATGGGATATTGGATCCACAAACTTGGTTTGTACCATTGAAGGACATTTTGATGAAGTGGGCTGTTTAGACATTGCTGGAGCTACACTTTACAGTGGTTCGTTGGATCAGTCGGTCAGAAAATGGTCTCTTACAAAAGAATCTATCAAGAAATACAATGAAACTAGAGAAGTCAAATTAAAGAGATTGGCTGCAGAAGAAGAAGAAAAGAAGAAAAAGGACAGTGGATTAACAGAGGAAGAAGAAAAAGAATTAGCTGAATTGATGTCGTCTGATAATGATGAATAAACAGTTTATTATTTATGGCTTTTCTTCAGCTTCATTTTCATCAAGCCTCTCGAAAATTTACTAGGTTTTTTGAGGTCTTTTAAAGGGTATTTAGGCGCATTTTTTCTATCTCTTGCGTATGACGATTGCAGTTCATCTAAATTATCATCCCAACGGGCATTTCTTACACGAGAACTCATGCTGTTGACATCTAAGCTTCTTGCACATCTATTGACGATAAATCCAAACCACGTCTATTGTTTGGTTAGAAAATGTTTATCGTTCGATGGCCATTGTTTTTTACCATTGACAATCCACCCATAAAAAGACAAATGGCTATTCCAATGATACCCGCCTCTACAGCTTGATCACAGTTGGCAAGACCATAAGTTTCGCCGTAATTTAAGCCTAATAAGGTGGTCGTGTATCCTTCGACTGTTACATTGGCATTTTCGGTCTGGCTGTAATCTTGGCTGGGATTAGCTTTATTGCATGCTTCAGTTGTCTCTGCTCTATTTACAAGAGCTAAAATAAAAATGATGATTTGCCAAATGTAAACAATCAAAAACGTTATTAACCAAAACATCATTCTGTACATGACCATGAATCCATGACTTCCCTATTAAATGGACGTTTGTGTGAACACATTGGCTTACATCCGGCTAAGCATGATTAACGTACCGCGAGACTAGCCATTAACCCAAATATACCGATAACTCCAACAACCGCTGAAGTAAAGTAATTAGTATATATGAAACAGACACTATCAAGCATGTTATTACCCAAGCTGATAATATAAATCCAAGGTAGTGCGGCATGAATAACAGCAAGATGGATCATCATAGCTATATGTTCAAACATTTTGTTAATAATCGCCTTTGTAAGTAGGGAACATTGTAATACTATACGGTTTCTATGCAAAAATGTAATGGCGATAAGCACGCCTGAAACACCCTATACTTATATTTAGAGGCTATGCTTAGCAAATGATAAAAAAGACCATCTTACAACAATAATGAATGATATAACAAATACTGCCCATCGAACAGGGAATATCCATAAACAAGTTTCTCTTCGAGTCATTTTTCTTTCTCGCTTTGGTATATCTCAAAGGTTTGAAAAATAAAATAAGAGAGAAAGAAGAAGCAGATAAGTACATTTTCACCTGTTGTTTATGATTTATTTTAATTCAACAAGACCATATAGCAATAGACAAGCGCATTGGAATGCCGCGTAAAAGATTGAGCCTAATTAACTGTTGCAAATATCAACATTATGCTTTTTGAAAAAGTAACTCTCAATAGCATTACGCATATTCTTACGAGATACTTCAGACAATAATACAACCTGATATATAATATCTTAGTACTTTAAAAGATTTGTAAATTGAACCCTGAATTAAATATAGTATTTGTTGTAGACGTCAGATATCCAATTCTTTTGAATTATCTCTGAGTGGACCTAATTGTAAAGCGCATGAAAATCAGTTTCTGTGAAACAATACTGATCAGCTAAATCAGGCCCCATACACAAACGTATGCAACCTTGTCAATAGGCCAATAGTGTACAAGAACCGCAAAGATTTTGAATACATAGACATTTATATTATAAATCATCGAAGACTTTATTGAGAAACTTTGATTAAAAAATGGGATGAATAGGTTTATATAAAAGATACTTAGAGAATATATATAGAATTGTCTGCAGCGCATAGCACGTTGTATGTAGAGCTATTATTGTGTAGAGTTGATAGCAGCTTGAGCGCCATTGAATGAATTCATAATATGGGCATAGCTAGGGTTACGCTTAGCAAACAAAGCAGCCATACCATTGATATCATGTCTCCAGTCACGACCTATGATATTTCGCAAGCAAAAGCGAACCACTTCACCAGCTGAACACCAGCTTGTTGCATTCTCAACCAAGCAGCATCACGGACAGATTTATTGAATGTACCAAAAGCATCGGTAACAACAAAGACATATTAGCCAGATTCTTTAGCAGAAAGAGCTATAAATGTAACACGGACATCAATGACAATACCAGAGATGATCAATTAACTCCTTACGGTGGCCTTGACAGCGTTCACAAACTCTTCAGAGTCCCATGCATTGATTTGACCTGGACGAGGAATGTAAGGAGAGCTAGGAAACATTACCTTGAGTTCAGGTAACATAGAAACATTAGGGCCGTCCTCATGGGAAGTTGTTAGGACAGTGCTAGCGTTCTGCAAACCTTATTTAAAAATTGTCCGTCTGTACTAAAAGTTTAATTCGATGCATTTCAGTGACACCTACACCTTGTGGACTAACTGCAGTTTTCTTTAGGGACATAAACCTTAACTCTTTGCGCACGACTGTTCACATCAATCAAAATGAAAGTCAATTTGATTTTATACATCGCATTGCTATACGCTTTTTCTCTAATTCTTTTGTTTTTATTGTAATTCAAAACCTGCAATACATTTTGCCGAAAGTTTTTAAAAAAAAGAAAAAAAAAAAACTTGGCACCTTCTTTAACTGATATCATTGGCAAATCATAGATTGACCTTTGCTCCTAACTGGTCCGGTTGGTCAGTGAAGCAAAGTTGTTTGGAAAATGAGAAAAGCTTTAAGAATAGACTTCTGTACCTGTTCTTGTGTAATCTTTTTCTTTTAATCCACAACAAAATGAAAATATCTGCTGGTAATTCAAAATGAAAACGGAGCATTCAGACGAGACCTAACATAATCTATATAGCTTTTGTATTTTTGACAGCTAATGTAGCCATTGCTGCCGCTCGGTCCAAGATGACCTTCAAAATCATTTCGCTTGCACCCGAAAATCAGACTGTAGCTGTCATTGTAGACGACAAAATTTACCCATTGTTATCTGTAGATGGTGCTTCTAGTTTATTACACACTGGCAAAGCACCCATTTCCTCCAATGGATACCGATACGCATTGACCGATATGAACAATGCATCTAATATCATTGATAAGGAAAAGTTTCTCCGTAAACCTATCACCAATTCTAGTGAAACTTTGAATGAATACTATGGAAGATCATGGAACTCAAAGTCTTTAGATCCGCTTCCAACTATTATGGACCCTCTGCCAATTATCAACCGCATTAAATCAGATCTACATATTGATGGTCAAATTCCAACAATTCATATCACCGGAAATCAGACCGCTATTGACTTTATTCATGCTAATGCTCAATCCGATATTGACATTCCCGACTTGAAAATGGCTTATATTAGGTTTGCATATAACAACAACTGTTAAACCGTAAATAGCAATTATTAACCCACTTTTCTATGCAGCCCTAACGAAGTTAAGTCTTTCACAAACATCACATTGGCAATCTCTGGTCACAGCACTCGTAGCAGTGACAAGCTCTCCTACAAGATTAAAATTCCTAAAGGCCAAGATCTTTATGATTACCGCCGTCTCAAATTAAGAGCCATGGCGACTGATGCTTCGTATATGAGAGAACATATTGCCTATGATATTGCAAAGTCAGTTGGACTTTTTACTTCAGAATACAGTTATGTTCGTTTGTATATCAATGAACAAGCTATCGGCCTTTTTGGTCTTGCTGAGGTATTCAAGAACCCTTGGATTAGAAATGTATTTGCTGATGGTGACAAGGATTACAAACAAGGAGCTCTTTTTGCTGCTGAAGTTGGTGGAAGTATGCTAAGCGGCGGCATTCGTACTGGTTCTGCTGTACCGGGAAATGACATTACGAATTTTCCACCTGATGGCATGGGTGGCAACATGAGCTCCATGGGATCTACCTCTGATTTGTCTTATCTTGGCGATAATATTACTCTCTATTCTGGCTACTCTGTTAAAGAGGATCCTTCTTCTGGTACCGCTAATTACTCTCGTATTGCAGAATTAACCAAGTTTATCTCTGAGCAATCTAACAGCACCGCCACTAATGACTCTGTTGCACTTTGGGAAGAGCATATGGATCTCACAAGTTTTTTAAGAGGTTTGGCTCTTGAAGTAGTCATTTCAAACTCTGATGGCTACTTTACCATGGGCAACAACTATCTTTTATATGACGATTTAGAAAGCGAGCGACTTGTGTTCAGTGGCCAAGATTTTGATCTGACAATGGGTACATCTATTAACAATGCGACTTTGATGAACAGTGGAAATTATTCGGAATTTCCTAATATACAGACTCGTCCATTTACCTCTCGTATGCTCGTTGTACCTGAGCTCAAAGAAGAATTCGAAAATTTGATTCTCAATTATACTACTGGCATCGTCAATCCCAAAGTTTTGTACCCTCGTATTGAACAGCTTTATGATTTCCTTCAGGAAGATGTGGCCTGGGATAAATCTTTGCCTCGTGTCGCTGCAAGCAACTTTTCATCTTCCTCAGAACAAGGTGGTCGTGGTAAAGGAGGAGAAATAATGGATAATACTAATACTACATTTCATGAAGCCGTTAATGGATCCAACGGAACTACTAACTCTAGAGACTCTCTTTCCCTCAAGAATTGGATTCAAATTCGTAGTGCCAACATCTTGAGTTTTTTTAACGGAACTAACGCCTAAGTCTCATTGCTGACACTTCCGTATGTGATTTTTTGTAATTAATGATAAAAAAAATATATTTTACCAATCTATTTTATATGAAATGAGAAACGCCTCTCAAAAATATGCAAATTATACGGTACATCTAAATATAATCCGATGGATCCATAAAATTAAAACAAATATTTGTATTTGATATATCAAAACTATACAGATGACCATAGATGGAGGATTATACATGTATGCAAAGCTCATGGCATGGTCTTTGTGAGAACTAATGAGCTGAATATGCTACTATCTTGATATGGATTTAGCAGACAGGCTTATGTCATGAATAATGGCTGAGAGAAACTCGGGACACTGGAAAAACCATGCCTTGATAAGAAGAGATTTTATCCCATTTTGCATTGAAATCCAGTAGGATATCTCGCAAAGTGCAGTCGGCTTCAGTGCAGTGAACTATTGTTGGTAGTACACATTATAATTCATTTTACCTGGTTTGCAAAAGCTTTAAATAAGAGATCAATCTATAATAACTGATACGATATCGTGTAATACAAAAACAAAAAAAGGTACAAATTACACAAGAAAAACATTTTATTTATCATGATATGACAACAACCAATTCACACCATGCCAAAAAAAATATCAGTAATGACCTTATTCAATTTTTAAGATGGTATGTTCTCAAATAGGTTGAGAAATATACATATCATAGTTACTTGTGCGCACAGCATTTGCATAGCTTGTATATTGGTTTGTTAGGTGTAGCAGAATCAGGCAGCAACCTATTTTTATGAGAGCAAACGATGAACAAAATCATTGCAAAACTTTCCACAGCTTCAGGGAGTAATAACAAAAGCCGTTAAGCTACAACCGGCAACAAGCTACATAGCAAATGGCGCTAAAAATGAGCTGGTATGACAGGTTAAATCATTGTGCACCTTGGTACTTCAAAAGTAATACAAGTTACGCACTAAGCCCACGATATCACTAAAAGCTAAAAATAATAAAGCATGATCACTAATTTGAGTTTGTGGATTCTTTTTTCTTTTTTCTATTATATTATTGCATAAGCATGCCTCAATTTATAGTCTTACTACTTGCAGTAACATTAATCATAAAAGCAGTATTATCTCAAACTGCAGCTAGAGCCAACACATGTAATTCACGCACGGTACAGAATTAAATCGACCAAGGTAGAATAAGACTAAGACTTAAATCCATAGGCTGTGGGCTCATGTCCGGAAAAGTATATTGCTACGGCGGCTTCATTTTTACGAGCACAACAGACTACAAAGTCGATAATGTCATGAATGTGTTAGATATTACCAATAGCAGCGGAACCACCTCAAGTGATTTACAGAACATGTGGAAACCTGTCAGTTACATTGCAAATAATGTAGATCTTACACCTCGGACAGATCCACAATGCCTTGTCATCAGTGACGAAAGCCGTTTGATTATAAATGGAGGCTATTATGCCTCGCAAGAACTGGTGAACAAGAGCATCATGTACAACGCCCTGCAAAACAAATGGTATAGTCATTCGTCATATTCTGATGCTCCCTATGGCGACAGACAAATGTGAGTATACAGATTAAGCTTAATACTACAATACTTTCAGAACTGTAACAATTGGTCATCTTTAGATACTATGGATCCGCAAGTTATGTCCCTGGTAAAGGAGCAGCTTTCTTTGGCGGATTTGAAGTGTTCGTATATAATTTCATGCCAGCTTTCTAGCCTGTGTAATTGACGTATATTATGCTTTTAGCTATGCAAACCCAAATTGGACAGTACCATATACCAATGCCTCTGTTTTCAGCTTTGCAAATGGTCAATCGAGAACAATTGGATACACTCAAGTTTCCTACTTTAACGTTGACAATGCGGCAGCAAGTATTCTCATATCTTTAGTCGTTACAGTGCTGCACTGACACGGTTTATATATATACATATAGTCTACTTGGGTTAAACCCGTGCCTTTTACAACCGCTGTAGACCAGTTCTCGGCTAGACATACGTCCGTTTTTGATCCTGTCGATAATTTGCTGTATTTTATGGGTGGCGAATATCGAACTACTGATCCTCCATCACAGAAAGGCATTCCACGTCCTTACTCTTATGTAAAAACATTCAACACCGAAACTAATGCATGGAGCTTTGTCAATCTTACTGGCGAAGTACCAGCAGCAGGCAGAATATATTCTACCTTGACATTATGTAAACTATAACCACTTCTTGGAATTGTGACATTGCTATTTACAAATACTACAATAGTACCCTCCACCAATCGACATGTTTTGCTATATGGTGGAGAAGTTGGTGATTCAGGTATTGTAGCTCAAAAGATGACTCGCTTGCTATTGTTTTCTTAGTCGCAAATTATCTTTAATGTTTAGTCGCTTTGGACTACTGTTTTGTCTTGAATTTGGATACCAAAAATTGGACAAAACAGGCCATTACTGCACCGGCTGGAACTATATTGGCTAGATCAAGGCATTCATGTATGTAAATTGTGCAAAAATTCGTGTGTTTATTAGCTAATTTTCGAATGTGTCCATAAGCTGTGCTTGTCAACAATAATACGCTATTCGTGATATGGGGAATTGACAGCAATAAAGTAGGCACTAGTTCTGTGCTTATTCTGAACACTACCAATCCTGATCTAATAACCATGTCCAGTAAATACATTGGCCCTAATCCCAGCAATGGTGACAGAAATAGCGGTCTTAGTGGTGGTGCAAAAGCTGGTATTGCTGTTGGTGTGGCTTCTGTTGTAAGTTCTACTTTGAAAGAAAAAAAAAAAACCATATAGACTTATTTGCTTTTCTGATAGGCGATATTGGGTGCATTTGCCATTTGGTTCTGTATTCGCAAAAAGAAAAAGAACGAAAAAGTTAGAGCACAAGAACAAAGGCTTGCAGAGCAACAGCAATCCGAGTATTTCAATAGAGCTGAAATCGAGCCCAGGGAGTACGATTGGGATCAAATCGAAGATAAATACCCAGAAATGCCAACAAGTAACTTTGCAAATACGAATGCGGACAACCTTGGTAGCGTAGCATCTCCCACGCTGGCTGATGGGGGAGGGATAGGCCCCTCTTCAGCTATGCCAACAGTACATCCTGACGGTGTTGAAATACACCATCCACATACAATCGATACACCACAACCGCCCAGGGTCTTGAAGCCTGACGGTGGATATTAAAGAATTTTTAACCGCATATCAACTCTTTCTTACTGAGAAATGATCTCCACGTGCGGCTTCTAGATCAGCGATATCATACTACATATTTTGAAAGCATATGCAGGTTCATATCCCTATATTTTTTTTTCTACCTTTTCCAATGAATATTTGTAGAATATGAGTATATACAATCTGTCATTCCAAATGTGAAGTCCTCGTTCTAGGGGAAGGGGAGATAATGATTAATTTGAACTATAATTACACATTACTAGCTATTCCTACTAACCATTAAAAAAAACATTTGAAGTATGGAATTGGGCCTTTTTTGATGTGCAACATGTAGAAACCAATGTTGATTGTATATACTGCATGAATTAATTCCATGTAAGCTTTATTTAGATGTGTTTATAAAGTTTGTGTATGACAAGAGTTTATTTCATTTTGAGGATTGAATTAAAAATGATTATTTAGTATGTTAGATTAATTTTTTTTTTGTAGAATTTATGTATTTAATTTAATAATAATAAAAAAGAAAAAAAAAAAAGGTAAAGGAAGGGAAGAGGCAAGGGAAAAAGAGGGGCTGAATGATTAATTGATTGATGGATGAATGCTTTGTATGAGAGGACGAGGAATTACATATCTACATGAGCAAGAGTGGACGATGAAGATGAGGATGCAGAGGAGCAGGCTGACAATGTTGGATCGTTTACGTTTGAAGGGTTAGCTAAAAAGTCGGCAAAGTCCTTCTTGATGGAAGAAGACAGGGTATCTACTATGCTAATTTCCATTGTGCCATGACCACGTTCGAATTCGTATACCATGACTAGAAGAGGCGAAATTTCTGGAACAGCTGCACAGGTAGAAACAGCAGCGGCAGCATTGAGATCATCTGTCGTCATGTCATTAGAGCCAAGCATTCCTTCCATGGGCTGGACCACTCTGGATTCAATATCTTCAAACACCTGCATAATAAAGGAGGGGAGGGGGGGGGAGGTGTCAGTTTTGGTAATGTTTGTACAAAGATGCACAACATACCTGTACTACACATAAATTATTGATGGCAATATCCACTTCATCCCATGATTGCAGCGATCGGATACCCTTCATGAATGCATCGAAAAATTGGTTTACGTAGACAAAACTATACATGTATTTGCCTTCGTTGATCCAAAGGGCTTGTTGCACTTCTTTTGATTCCAGCACAACATTGCCAAAGGAGTAGATGGTGGTGGTGCATTCAACAGTACGTCGATCTTGCGTTTCGAAAAACGAAGTATTGTTGAAGAAGAAATCTGACATGTTTAGATTCAAATTTAGTTTGACCTATGCATAAACAAAAGAGATTTAATTATGCGAGTTTAATGAAAACTTCATCCCCCCTCCCCTCCCCTCTCCTTTTTGCTCGTGGCATTCAAATTACCTTGGCTGCTAACGTAGTGACAGCCGGATTGGATGAAAGTTCAGTAAGGGATGGACATTTATTTCTAGCCACTAACGACGCGTCAACTGTAGGGATACAATTAGGCACACATTCTGGTAGGTTTGCAAGCGTATGTGGTATAGTGATCTAAGGAACAAACGTTAATATCTCTTCTACACGCAACAGAAAGCAGCGCACTTACTGATGGATCATAGGGAAGCGAGTATTCTAGGTATAAACATATGTAATTTGGCCATAGAGGGTAAATAGACGGGTCAATCCAAATATTAGAGCTGCCTGGTAATGTCATATTCCCCCCTTCAAGCATCATATTCATACTGGATGAAGATGAGGGTTGAAAGTGCATATTATTGATAGGGAAAACTTTCTTCTTTCTGTTGTATTTTCTAGTGTTTGCAATGGTCTTTTTTTGCTTTTGGTATTGCTGCTTCATTGAAGAGAAATTAGAGTCTAGTAAGTCAACGACTGTTGGCTTATTGCTGTTTGTTGCAGCGTTTTCATCGTAAGGAAACAGCTGCTGCAGCACATCATTGGTAGTGGCAGCAGCAAGGTTTTGAAATGACAGCGAGGTTGCCATGCCGCCAACATTGGTATCAATTATTGTATTTGATGCTGTTGCTGCACTGCTATTGTTATTGGTGTTTGTAAGGTTATTTGGCAGTGCGCCAAAGAAAGGCTCGTAAAACGGGTCCTTCATATCCAGCATAGAAAGAGAAGCTTGTTGATCATGGTACATGATATCAAAGACGTAGTCGGCCGGCGACGGAGAGGAGGACATAGAAGACTCGTCCGAAGAGAGATCTGTTAGGGTTATCTTTTGCTGATGGTGTGTATGGTTGCTGCTAGTGGTATTGTTTTGACGGCGAGGCATGGTGGCCGTCTTTGGCTTTCTATGCGTTTGGGCGGAAGTGACAAACCCTTCGTCTTCTACGGAATCAGTTAACAGGCGCATAACTAGACTTCAAAAGTTAAAATGGAAATGCCAAGTACTATGAGATTAGCCCAACTTACAGTGAGGATCACCTTTGCGTGTGTTTTTCAGTACTTGAATATGTGATGATACTTGCTTTCTAGTGCGCACCTTGCCAGTTTTACGGAAAATAAAGTCAGAGATCAATTCATTTCGTCCTGGATGTAATGTTTAAATAAGAACGTGTACTTTAGTCAATAAATTAGTCAAGTTTACCGCAAGGCTTTCCATTGACCAAGATCTTTCTTCTGCCTAATTTTGGAATTGTTTCCAGCGCTGTTGCAGGTCATATGAGTAACACAATATCTGCAAATGCAAAAAGCGTTAATTACCTTTAATAAAGGCATCTTCGACATCTGGCGGCCAAACTTGTTGCTGTAAACACACAGTTAATACGGATATATGTTTATAAAAAAAATAGTACGCTCAAACCTCTTCTTTTTCTTTATTCGAATTGAGGTCTTTTTGTAGTAAATGTTGTTGCGGTTGAAATTGGTTGTTATTAATGTGTCGATGCTGACGGGATCTTTTATCTTTAGAAGGGTCATTAAATTGATCATTATTGCTGTTTGAATCACTACTATTTGTAGTGAAAAAGATGTCCTGAGCACAAGCCAACATGTTATAGTGTATATTTATATTTAAGAAAGAAAGAGAGAGAGAGAGAGAGGAAGACGATTGAAATGTGAAAGGGGTATTTATAGTTGTCGTATGGTGCAGTATTTGCGTCTGTGAGTAATTGTTGTTGTTGGGGGTGCTAGAACACAGGTGCACATGTAATATTATACGATAATTGCAGTTGTAACTGTATTATTTACCTGGTATAGCACTGATATTCATTCAGATTACATGAAACATCCAGTCTTTTGCTTGATTTGGTACGGTTGGAATGGTCTACTTTCCATCAAATATAGTAATAAATATGTCCTTATTTTGTACTTGGTTGTTTTGTCAATGCGATATCCCTTCTCTTTGAGTCATTAATTGACTAGAACCAATCCTATTTTCTTTAGTTATGAAGAATCATAAGCTGCCAAATGTCATATTCAAGAGAAAAAAAAAGGCAGATATGAAGCTAACGATGATGGTTTAAGAGCAGGTAGATCGTCCATGTTCATATGTATCCATGATATTTTATGCATCTCCTACGGGTTATTTGTCATAAATTTCATTTTTGCCAAATTGGTCAATCTATCCCCCCCACACCCATCCCTCTCTTCTTTCATCCCTTACAAAACTATATCGCATATAGTTTTCTTTCAAATTAAACTTGAATTTCCATATGACGATTCTCTTGCTATATATACGCATATGTGTATATGTATATAAATATCCACAATGCACCAAGCACATTCAAAAAAGAAGAGGTTATATAAAATGTGCATTTATTTATTTCTACTGCTGTTGTTCTCGCTTATTATGATTGTCTTTACGATTGTTGTTATTCCTTAAGGCTTTCTCTACTTTGATATCTACAGGCTGATCAAATAATTCAGATTGCATTTTGATAAATTGATCTGTCATTGCTTTTTGGGCATCCGGATTGTTCTTGTATACAACAAATCCATAACGCAGATAATTGAGCGTCTCAGGGCACTAGTATTTGTCAGCACATCTTGAAATTTCCTTTTGGTGATTTGAAATACTCACTCTCATCACTTTGTATTCCACCATGTCTCCATATTTACCCAATGTCTTGAAAACTTCGCGAGCCTGAGCCACACTTGTGATATCTGAAGATAATCGAAAGAAAATACGAGTAGGTGTAATCTTATTTTTTGTTAATTGTGTAGCAGCTGTCTTCAATGTAGTGGCCATGATGATTGTTTAAAAAAAAAAAAAAAAAGTCGAACAAAGGACCCTGGACTGTGTGGGCTATTGGCAGCTTCCCAACTGTTGTTTCCGTGACGCTGTTAATATAATTTGAATTCTCTTGTCAAGAAAAGTAAAACCATTATGAGGCAAAGGACATGCGTCTAATGAGTCAATTAAAAGTAAAAATGTTATAAAAGAGAACAATATCTACTGCCTACCTACAATAGAGTACCACATATAACATGTACTATTGAATGCTATTAAAAATCCTCTAAAAAAAATTATTGATGCAAGGTAAATCCCCTCTCGTTTCCTCCGCGGAAGCATCAATTGATCCGGATCAGATGTATAGCCATCATACAGCGCCTCCACCCCCAAAGTTCATTTTCCAACCTGCCAAATTCGCTTTTACATCACCCAAGTTCGAACATTGAAATAACATCCTATCGGAAAAGGTGATCGATGGGATGGAATCTGCAGTAAATCTTTCTTTTTTTGTTTACAAAAATAAAGGCGCATGTTAGATTTTAGAAACGATTATATCGTATTTATTCGAAAAAAAAAAAAAGAAGGAAAAAGATTAATTATTATGTAGCAAAATGTATTAAGATCGACTATGAGGTCTTTGTTGTAATGGAGAGGACGAAAACGTACGGGATTGGTTTGCAGGCGGGGTAAGTGGATAAATAGGATAGTTGGAAGTTGTATAATCCACCGCCGAAGTTGCAAATGTTCTTTTCGATAGTTGATCTACAAAAGGGATAGGGTTAGCTTTCAATTTTTCAAAATCTAAAATCTACAAGCAAACAGATGATTTACCCATTAGACTAGGTATAGTACCCAGAGTAGTGTTCCATTCGTTATTGTTATGATTGTCCTGTTGTTTAAGGGAGGCTAATGCACTGCGTGCAGAGTTGGGTGGGCTCGGTAGATATTGTTTTTGTTCCATCAAAAAATTTTCCAATTCCTGTCTTTTACCTCTGGAAGAAGGCGGAGAGATCGGCCACAAGGAAGCAGCTGATGACAGCGTCGATGACGAAGGTGATGAACTGGAGGCTAAAGGATATAGATTGATTCCACTTGATAGAGTAGACGATGATGAAGGGGATATGGATAGGTTGAGCATGGAATGTGCTATACTTGTCTGTGAATTGGAAGGTCGCATGATCGAAACTGGGCTTGTAGTAGTAGACGACGACGCAGCAGTAGCAGATGTGGCAGTGGCAACAGCAGGGGGAAGTGGTGGTGGCGACAATGAACTGAATCTCGTTGGAGAAGAATAAGGCGAACCTATGAATATGCTAAGGACATGCGCTCATTTAGATCATCAATGCTTCCAAAATACAAACCTCGTCTTTTAATATCATGTTTGCTGCTCAATTCTAGTTGCTCCTTTGCTACATTGATGCCTTGAACTGAATGGCGGGTAGGCCTGACCTTGTGGTTATTGCTGCTACCAGCTTCACTGGATAAAGATGAAGAGGCGGAAAGCGGGCTGGGAGTAAATGCGGTCATCAGTCTCTCGATACGTCTTAGTCTATCTTCGATACGATCCATTGCTTCGCCTGGAGCCTTGGTGTGGTTGTGCTTGTTTAAATGTCTTCGTTCTGAATGATTCACACATTCAATATGATTAGTGGCACAGAAATTACAAGGACTCCCTCCATCGCATTTGGTTTTTCTTCGTCTGCAAGTCTCACAGGCTGATCCGGAACTCAGTCTTCGAGCTGCGTGTGTTGTGAAGACGCCTCGAGAATTGTCCGTAACGACGCTGTAGACGCACTCTAGCTTTGTTTCTCTACAATGGTTACAGGGCCTTCCAGAGTCGCATACACGGCGCCGCTTTCTACACTGCTCGCAAAATTTTTTCATTGAATTTAGTCTACCCGCTGATGCTTTTGGTTGGTCATTTTGGGATGAAGACGAAGAGGGATCAAAAGACATCATAGAAATAATATAAAGAGAAGGAAGAAGAAAGAGAGAAAAATGTGCGACATGCGAATTGTCTATTTTGTGCAAGTGTAAGTGTGAGTATGAGTGTGATTATATCGTATGTGTATGTGTGTTTGTGCGTATTCCCTCTCCCTTATTTCGGTCGGTACTCACTCCGGACCCGAGTTTGTGTACCTTTTTTTTTTTT
>MU619311.1:70420-84813 GCA_025201805.1 Parasitella parasitica
CAATGTGATATCGATCCCCACACAGTTCTCTTTAGGTCTAATGACACTCTAGAGCATAGCCACTCAGCATACGCAAGACATCTATGCAGTTTCAAACGATACATATTCATTACACTACCAACATATACACACATACACCACACATACACATACACATACACATACACATACACATACAATGGCTATACAGACGATCCATTTTTATACATTTCAAAAGTGGAATACAAACAAGTTTCTACTGAGATTTCTTGTCACAGGGTCAAATAATGGAATATTTTTTCCGGTCAATCCGAAGGTAAGACAAGAAATAATCATATCATATATAAATATATACAAAGGTAAATCAAAGAGGTTTTAATATCTTTGTTTTTGTTGTTGTTGATGCTGTGACAGAGCCGAAAAAGATGGAAATGAAACGGGTTTTGCAGTGGATGAGGAGGACATGATATTTGTGATCCATTCATGCTTTAAACCTTCCTGCGGCGTCATACGTTTGGACGGATCCCAACACAAACATCGTTCAACGAAATCAATAAACACAACATCATGACATTTGAGTGCCTGGAATAACGATCGTGTGCCTGGATATCGTTTTTTTCCTTTAGAATTGGCTGCAATGCGAGGATTCCCCAAAGAATCTATGTGTTCCTGATATTCAATTTTTGAAGCTCGCTTTGTTTGTTATAATGAGCACTTACCGAAAAATAGCTGTCTTCGAGAGCACCTCTCAATTAAATGTCTATCGGGCAATCCCATCATCTCCATAATGCAGCTCAATTGTTCTTGCTCATTTTCGCCAGGAAATAATGGCAGGCCAGTATACAGCTCTGCCAAGATACAGCCCACACTCCACATGTCGATGGCTTTGTGATATGAAAGCCCCAAAATGACTTCAGGTGATCTGTAGAATCGGCTTTGTATATAAGTATACACTCTTTCTGATTCAAAACAGCTGCTGCCAAAGTCAATAACCTTGATAGAGTATTTTGCAGGGTGTTTCAACATGATATTTTCAGGTTTCAAGTCGCAGTGGATAATATTATGCTTTGCAAGCATGGTGAGTGATTGCAGTATTTGAAAAGTCATTCTATATGCACATATGCACACTGTTAGCCTGATATTCGCTGGATGATATCATTTTCTGTTGTTATATATGTACCTCTTGATCAGACTCAAACTAAAGCCCTGGAAATGATTAGCCTTGATAAACTCGTACAGGTTCATGGAGAGGCATTCAAACGCAATGCAAAGGTGGTTTCTGAAATAAAAGTGGTCTGTCATGCGTATTGTGTGAAACTGGTCTTGAGGATCCCACTCCAAGAGCTTCTTGAGGATACTCACCTCTGTGATGGCTTGGGCATGGAATCTTTTCTTGTTGCGGATAAGTTTGATTGCCACCATTTGTGCTGTCTTGTGATCAAAGCATTTGACAACCTGACCAAATGAACCGCGCCCAAGTACATCAATGACTTCGTAACGGTAGGCCAAGTGATCTTGCATCACAATCTTGTAATCTCCTCTTTCATCATCAAATCCGAAGTTGTAATCACCTGCACTATGTTTTGTCCGTGCGTGAGGTCCCACAAAGTAAATTTGGCTGTAATCGTGAATCTCAATTCGCTTTTCGTATTCACTCAGATACTGTCCGTAGTACTTTAGTGCTGTAAATGTGCTTTTGGGCGATCTTGCCCCGTCTGCTACTGGATGAGATGTGCTGTTTATTTTATGATGTGGTTGTTGAAGCTGATGATGCTGCGGCTGCTGTGGTTGCTGTAATTGCTGGGGTTGCTGTGGTAACAACTGCTGACTCGCTTGTATTTTCCGTATTGACAATGACGATAAAGTTGGTGGAGGAGGTGGTGGTGCCTGCTGTGCTGAGCTTACTGCTTGGTGGTTTGTATTTATTTGGCGACAGCTTGCGGCCCTTTTGACCTTGGGAACAATAGTGCTAGTCTTTGTTGGTGTTGGGATATGGCTTTTTCGTTTAGGTAAGGAGGATTTGTGCTGTAGAGGTTTGATATCGTATTTTAGTCCGCCCAATCCAGGCGTCTGATGTTTTTTACTAGGCAAAGGATCGTCTTGAGATGCTTTGATCCTGTTGCTTTTACTAGAAGGGGTGGTAGTAGATGTGCTCTGTTGAGGCTGAATTAAAGGAGCTGCTGCTGCTGCTGCTACTGCTGCCTTTTTCTGTAGGTTTTCTGGGATTGTCATTTGTATGGGGTTCAATATCATTGGGGGTAACGGCATTGCTGGTATGGGTGGTGGTGTGGCCAAACTGCCAGGCAACGTCTAATTGTAGGGCAGTTATAGGAGCTGATTTTTAAGGGAGAACACTACAACATTACGTACCTTTCCTCGTTTACGTCCGATAGTTTTTGTAGTGGTTATGTTTTGTTGGGAATTGGAATGCGATAATGGCGTGGTTTGCTTTTGTATGGGTGTCTTGGACTTGGGTGGTGGATATTCTTGCTTTACCTGCTGCATTGGCTCAATAGAATTGATGAACAACGAATGGCGATCCCTCTCCAGTTCCAATTCCTTGATATCTTTTTCGATTTCTGCTAAATCCAGTGATAGACTCAATGCGAATGTGGATGCTGATGGAGTCATTTGAATGCTCTTCTCAATGGGCGTAAGAGTAGGTGATGTCAATTTGCTATCAGTGTATTTCTGATGGTCTGCTCTACTCGCAGGCCTACTCGAAGTGCCACTACCACTGCCACTCGCTGTGCTATCTTTACTCTTTTTCTTTCTTACAATCGAGTTGGATCGTGATTTCAGTGCTTGATGTTTTGGAATAGGTGGGACAGCAGGCACTTCTGCTGCATTCAAACTGCTGGCTCGGGGCGGTGGGGGAGGAGAGTAGGTAAAGGAGCGACTTCGATTATGGCGAGTATAGCCTTGATATTCAGACAACCCGTTATTGCTGGACATAGTTGCAGGTAATTTAGGTGGAGGCGACACTGATGGTGGATATAAGATGCTCGAGGATACAGTTTTTCTCGGCTCACGAGTTACTGCAGACACACTGGGCTGTTTATTCGCAGCAGAGGAGGGGTTCTTTTTGTCCTTGCCAGAGCTCAGTTTTCGTTTGATCTTGGTCATGAATTGCATTGAGGGTTTCCTTTCTGGCAGTCGTGGTTGATCATGAAACAAATCTGGATGTTGCGCGGGAGGAGGAGGGGGAGACTTGAGCTTGGTATCTCTCATTGATTTTGTTTTTCTAATTGTAATGGGCTTCTGCATGTTGTTGTATTGGTGGAATGTACGCCGATTCGATTTCAAAGGCTTGGTGGGCATGGCTGTGGTTGTTGAGGTTGCGGCTGCTGTTGTTGCGGTCGCTGTGGCTCTTTGGTCGTAGGCATCTATCCAGCTTTGCCCTGAAAAGTTCAAGATATCGATGTAAGATGGGACAATAGAGCTTGCTTCTGAATCAGAAGAATTACGGGAAGAAGGGGGTATCATTTGTGTCGTCAGCCATTCTGGCTTGCTCGTTGGCTTCGAATGATTTGTATAAAGGCGTGAAGAAGAGACTGTATTGGAGGAACGGCTTGTTGTTAATCGTCGTATAGTGGTTGTTTCTCGAGTATTATTAATGACACTGTCTTTTGCAGAGGAAGACATGTATACGGAAAACTAGACAAGAAACAAGGGAGAAAGAGAGAGAGAGAGAAAAAAAAAACAAGGTGATAATCATCAAGTTAAAAATAGTTGATTTAAAGGGGCCTCTCTTTTTTTTATGTAAGCAGATGATAGCAATCTCCTCCAGTCATCACAATAGCTTATGCAGTTGAAATGGAGTCCTGCCTGTTTTACTTGCAGCGTATTTTCACGTCAATGATCGTGATGGCTTCCATTGTTCGCTGCACGTGTATGCGTTTGTCCCTTACTACCGTATCTACGCTACAATTAGCAATGGACAAAGCAAGTCATGATCTACATAACCGCATTGTCCTTTGATCTTAAAGGGCTTTTGGCAACATTGTGTCTATAAAAACGTAGCCGATTTCGGCAGCCTTCCACAGGTTCGTCGGATGAAATATCAAACATTTCAGCATGTCCAGCAGCTTAAAGCAACAGCATGCGATGTACCGTATGCTATTAAAAAAAGGGACAAGAGGCATCAGCAATGGTTGAACTCCCGATTGCTTTTGCTTTTGCTTTTGCTTTTTTGTTTCTAAGCGTTGCCAAATACCCTCTTTCCCAAGATTGTATCCTTTCCTTCCTCCCTCGTGGATAAAAATGCATCAAGACGATCTTTATGAAAAACTCAATGGCTTTTCAATATCTTCCAATGAAGAAAAATTGACCAAAGCATTGGATAGCACTCATATTTCATCGTCCACATCATCATTAGCAAAACCATCTATCTTCAGTCTTCCATCGCAACAACCACAAAATCAATTTACACAACCTCCGCAGCAGCCCATCTACAGTGGAGATATACAGAACAAAACTGGTTACATAGAACACAACATGTGCGATTCGGATCCAGCAGCTGCAAACAACTGGAATAGTGGCAAGACCACTAATCAGCATGATAATTCACAAGACGGCTGGGGCGAGGACCCACCAAGCTATACAGCCATATTACAGGGGACTTACTTTGGATTCAATTCGATTTTAAAACCGTCAGATGCGATTTCTAATCTGTCACCTCAGCAAACTACTAATGCGCAAGCCTTTAGTCGTTACAAAAACTCACCAGTATCATTCATCTCGGCTGCAAAAGAGGCTACTAGTGATAATAATAATAGTCAGTAAAAACAAATATTGCCAAAATATTGTTTGCAACAACCATCATAAAGATTGTTTTGCACGATATAGCAGGCTTTGGGTTTCATAAACAATGAACAAATCTAAAGATAGTTTTCTTTTTTTTTTTTTTTTTTTTTTTTTTTTTTTTTTTTTTTAATTTGAGGGCATTGCAACAATAGTAGCAACAAAAGCATAAGTTTATTCCGAATCTGTGTTTCCATATTCATGCTTGATCTCAGAATGATTCTTAAAGTTTCTCCATTCCAACAATGCCGACTATGTAAGAAAAAAAAATAAGCAAAACCATTTGGTGTGGCTCAAAGCGGTTGAATCGGTTAGACATAAATTCTATTAGCATTGTGCAAAACAAGTTTACTAGCAAGTATAAAGTATGATATTCACTCATTAATTCATTTAATAGAGTTTTCATGACAATCATAATTGCCGTCCTGAAATACTGCGGTTATCCTTTATTTTTAGTGACAATCAATCTCTATAGATTTGTGATAGCTGGTCTGATGATAAAGTAAGAGTTTTAGGACAAGCAACTATTTAAACATTGGATCACCAATGTACCTACTAGCATGTTTTAGGAGGTACAGAGTACAATGACGGTATTTGGAATCTGAAATCATAAGCTCGTTTAAAAAGAGACTTCTGCCACATGCATTTATACCAGGTCGATATTTCATATGTATTTGTATCACTCATTATCCAAACAGAAAGTAATTTATAGTATTAAGGAACTTGTACATCAAATCCAAAGCTCTTAATTTCTCTCATAACCCCCTTTTCCCTTATGTATACTACAGCAATATATTGGAGACTTGAGTGTAATGAACCTTTTCTTGGTTGCATACTGCATCTCCAAGAGTCATGAGCTGAGCCATATCTCATGAAATTATTTGATCGCCCTAAAACAAATATGCTCATTAAATAAGTACATACGCAGAAATTGTCCATGTATAAAAGAGTCGATTAAAGCTGCAAAGGAGCTTTCTTTTCCTTTGGCAGCTATACAAAAAAAAATGTGTCACCCACATGTAGAATACACTTTACCTGAGGAATTATGGGCCATAATATTTCAGGAAATTAGACAAGTAGAGGACTTGGCCAGGTTCCGATTAGTCTGTCAACTATGGAATCCTTTAGCCGAGAGAGCACTGTTTGGCCAAGATTTAGATTTAACGACGGCAGACAAGATCACCAAATTGCTTTATCACTTGAACAGGAAGCCACATATGGCACGATACATCAAGTTCATGCAATTGTCTGATACCGCCCCTTCAAATTTACAAAAACGATTACTTGATCGAGCATTGACGCCAAATATCAAATATTTGACAGGTCGAATGAGGGAAAATGTGTTTGGCCATTTGCTAGACATCCTTCAGCATTCAGCAGAGAAATTCAGCAAACTTCAAGTACTGCCGAATTTTCCTGATCTTTGCAGGAAAAGAAACCCGACTGGAATATTCGTACCAACGAGCAAATATGGCAAAGTACTCCTCTATTTCAAAGAGACTTTGAAGCAGCTAAGGATACAAATACGCCCATGCGATCTCCCTCAACTTTCAGAGTCTGTCATCCTGCGTCTGCACGAATTTCAAAACTTGACTTTTCTCGCTTTGGACCTTCAAATCTACCATCACGATGAGCTTGGAGATTGCCTTGGACTAGACTATATCCTTAGCAAGTGCCCTACGAGTCTAGAAACCTTACAACTGCATTGGGAACCCAGATTTAATTTCATGGAAAAAGAAGACTTCAAGTCTTGGCTCAAGGGCAATAACGTAGAACAAGCCCCAAACCTCCGTGAATTGAAAATCGCCAGAGTTTCAAGGCCTCATTCAGTAGAGTATCTTCTATACAAGTATCCCAATGTCTTGAAACTAGCTATTGGAAGCCTTAACTGCTTTTCGGACCGTATTGTGGACGAGCTAAAGAATATAAGCCTATTCTTGGTCATAGACCATCTACATGGTCTCTCGCAATTTTACCTAGAAAACAATAGTATCGATCAATTCACAAATTTTCTTTGCAGCTTCAAGAGTACAACAACAAACACATTGCAAATTTCAAAAGGCCCCAACAATCTTCCAAAGAAAGAAATGTTTTATGTTGAAAAATCCATCGACACTGGAAGCACATTGTACGGGCTCACAACTTGCCGATACAACCCATTAGGCCACAAGGAACTTTCATCGCTAACTGGTCTAGTAAGTTCTTTTCGTGTTTGTTACGACAACCACGTTGGACAGCGTCTCGGTGAAGAACTATGTGAATTGTACAAGATAGTCCCGTTTAATATTTGGAACAATTTAGTTTACCTGGAACTCTCTGGTGATAGAAAGATTAGTCAGGCTATCTTGAATAGAATTGATCATTCTTCAGTCTCAAATTTGAAGTACTTGACTATAGGTGATTGCTTCTGCCCTGGTGAAGACATTGCTCTATCGTTTCCTCAAATAGAACTTGAAATGGTGTCTTTTGTTAAACTACCTACTTGCAGAGAAAGATGTCCTCCACGGAAGACCCTCTTGATAACAAAACAAACCAGTGCCTCGCAGGAGTCCTGCTACTTTTTGACAGCTGGAACACCCTCTCGTTGTGAACAAATTGACGGACAAATTATATCAGAAGATCATGAAAATGTACCAGTGATTCGTTTTTCTTTTAAATCTTTGAACAGGCTATACATTAAGCTTGAAGACCATATATTTGATACGAAAGCTAGCATTGATCCCACTGCCAAGTTTTTCTCTACTCTAAAACAGGATTAATGGCTAGCAAACTACAGTGTCATTTTTACGACTATTTATGCAAAAACTACTATGACCTTAAAAAAGCTCACTTTACGACGCCCCCCTATGAACATGGTTTAACTTTATGAAATAAAAAACTTATGCTTTTTCAACTGTTGAATGGTTCTGATTGCGCAAGAGCGCTGCACAATATACGAGATATTCGCTCCAAGTGGATCGTAAGAGTATTTTTTTTTTAAAAAAAAAATTCAAACTGTTCATGTTTGTTTAAATGGCTATCTTCATTTTGTGATATGTCTCCATTACAACAAGATCCGGGCAGATGCATTCATAGACAGATAATTTTTTTTTATATGTGAGTTTCCCATGTGCACAGTTGCAACGCTCAATAAATAGCAAGTAGTAATCCTAAAGCTTCTTTTTTTTTTATTATTATTATTTATGAATAAAATCAACTGCTATTTTTCTTCATTTCTTCTTGGATTTTACGATGCAAAACACACATGTAATCAACATAGGTTTGAACTTCAACGTTACGGTCTTCAGACATCCAAGTAGCAAACATAAACTCCAAATTATCCTTTTCTTGTCTAATGACGTGCAAAGCTAAATACCTGGCACGAGACGCTTGTAATTGCCTCATAAGGCCATGCACTTCTTCTGACAAAACGTTAGGTTGGACCGGCAAGGTGATCTGTTTGGTTATGCATGTGTGTAAGAGCTCAACATATATCATTTAAGAGTAAGTCTACTCACTACATGTGGATCCACTTCGTCGAGAGTCTTTACGTTGAACAAGCTAGCAATGAATTCAGTAGACAATGATTTGCCCAACCAGAGGTATAAATCAGATCCTGTATCGAGTAGATAACAGCCCTTGCTATCTAGTCTTTCATACGACGTTCGAATCATCTTGGGCAACTTTCTTTGTCCCTTCAAATCTGCAGTGCTGTATTGTAAACTGAGATCGTGCAAAGGATACATACGAGGATATAACGTCCACACTAGTTCGGCTACACTAAGGGTATTGAACATGCTCATACCAGCAGCCCTGGAATCACTATTCGCATCTGGACCAGCTTGTTGAAATAGAGGAAAAAAAAAACAGATTAATATCCCTTCTTTGGTAATGTCATCGAGTACCAACCTCCTCTTAAAACTGCTGACCGAATTGCTCCATGGACGTAAACAGGTAGCAGCTTGAAAGCTTCAGGCAAGATGAGCTGGCCAGGAGAAGTAGCAGCGGCACAGTTCAGGCGATAGGCTGTCAAAATATCAACACAGGCGTCAGTCATCGTCTTATGAAGATCTTTCCTATTCTTGTGGTGCAGGTCAAAGATAGTTTGTCTCAGCATGATGCTCACAGTGGTGTCCACATCGCCGAATCTAAACACATCTGCAATTTGCTCTGTAGCGGATAAATGAAGATTGTGAACCCTCACACGGCGATGGCCATCTCGGGTGGTATAAAGCAATGCGCACTGAAATGAGGCGCCGCGATTCACATCTAATTTTCCATCGTGTTTCAACACGGCGCCAATTGCCTTGTCCTCGTCAATGCCAGCGACGTCGCATTCTGTATACACACTCATATGGCAGTTACCGTAATGATCCATCACTTGCAAGCCGTCAGAACAGCGGATACGCAAAATGCCGTCAAAGCCTGTTTCTCGGTGCAAATCGTGGTCTAACTGATGGATAATGCGATATTTCTCCGCCAGCGAAAAGTTGGGAAAGTAGCGGAAATCGCCGCCTGTCAGATGAGAAACAACATTCAGAGTAGCAATGTCCATGTACTGATGAGGGAACCCCCACGTATTGACAGAAACGCCGTTCTCGACACAGGCATTACCCAATTCCTCGTATTTGTCGCTCTGTGCTGCCAACAGGTTCTTTTCCTTGTCTGTGCCATACAAAGATTTATCGTCTCTCGATTTTAAAGCGTCCATGCCGTAGTTGGGTAGGCATGTCTGGAATACAAACATTTGCCCGCCTGTGTTTTTCTGAAGAGAGGAATCAGTGAAATGCTGGACAATGTGTGCAATTGCTTTACCAAAGCCTGTAAACCACCACGAACTGCAGCCGTGTATACGGATTCAGCACGAGTAGTCTCTTTAAACATATGCGGCAGACTATTCAAAAGCTCTATAATAACGTTCCTAACAAAGGCAAAGAGACACAGTCAGTCGTCTTCAATATTCAATATCCACATTGATAATTACTTTGACTCGAGGAGATCGGCCAAAAATCCAGCTTGCAGAGGCACAAAGACATCGTTGATATCAGACACCACAAGCATTTGGGCACTTGCTAAACCCGGCTTTTCAAAGAAAAGATTAGTATGTGTCCAAAGCACACAGCTCCCCCCCCCCACTTACTGCCAAGTTGTAAAAGTGAACGTCCTTATTGAATGTCAAAATACCAATTTTGTTATTCAGCCTTGGGTTTCCCTGCCCATCATAGAGAGCATGTTTCAGGGCTTCGCACACACTCTGGAGCATGCCGCTTTGAGTCGCCTGAATAGAGACATCCAAAGCAAAGACATAATTCAAAGGAACAGGAGGTCTGCCTTTCGAAAGATAGTCTTTGGTCACTTCAAACTCTACAGATCCATACCGTAATTCAGGTCTTTCGTTCACATCGATGCGTCTGCCCGACATGTCCACATTAGCAAAGTACCAATCGGGAACAGGATTGGAGTGAGTGCAAATGTTGCATTCAAACTTGGCGCCACCGTGAGTGAACACGCACCAAGGGTTAACGTAAGCTCTACAGCGACTGCAGCGGATCGGACCCTCTTCGCCATGGTTCACCACCTGAATTCCTACTTCCTCTGGGTGCAACTTGGCGAGCGGCTGCACCACTAAACCGAGCGGTAGTTTGGACTTGTCGGTAAGGTCCTTGCTGCATGGGATTCGATCGACGGTGGACCGCATAAAACGGGGGTTGCAGTTGCCTTGATCGAGGCCGATAAAGTTGGTGGTGGCAAACGGAACTCTGTCTCTTTCGAGTGTGCCGAAAAATTTGTCGTCAAACAGCTCTTGATCTTGCTCACGTACTTGCACGGGGGCAGGCATTTGGTCAGGATCAATGCGTGGGCGAGGTTGGGTGGGTGGTCGCAGTTCAGCAGGGAGCTGCTGATCCGTGTTGCTGTAGGGAGCATTGGTGTAGCCGACACCTGCAGCGGCAGACTGGTGATGGTGCGAGTTGGAGCGTGGTGCGCCCACGCTAGGCTGCTGAGGTGGTTGAAATTGAGGCTGGCTGAATTGGGGTTGCTGCTGTAGTTGTGGTTGAGGCTGGAACTGCTGTTGCTGTGTCTGTTGTTGCTGTTGTTGTTGTTGTTGTTGTTGTTGTGGTTGAGGCTGTATATGTTGGTTTTGTTGAAGGCTGTTTGGCCACGGTCCTTGCTGCTGAGATGGAGCAGATGTACTGATGCCATTGGTGTCATGGCTTACGTATACACGTTTGGGCTTACCAGATTGCGCTGGGCGTACCTGTTGTTGCTGGAACATAGAAGGTTGCTATAGGCAACAGATCAATAAATTGTAGATCGCTATTCAGAGCTATCAAGCTTACCGTTTGAGGAGGCGACAATGGTTGTTGTTGTTGCTGAATGTGCATGCTTTGCATAGGTGAAACTAGATTGGCCTGTTGAGGGGATAAAGGCCTGATTTGGGGCTGTTGCTGTTGAGGGAGGGGAGGAGACATGATGGGTCTCTGTTGCTGCTGAGGCGACATCATGGGCCTCATAGGCGAGTTCATGTTGGGTCTCATCATTGGTGGTCGGGCACCAGGAGGACCCATAGGTCGTATAGGCTGTCCTTGCATCACGGGCCGAATAGGAGCTTCTGTATTGTCAATAGAATACAATCTCGCATGCTATACAAAAAACTTACCTCCACTGCCAACAACTGCTATAGGACGAACGCCAGGCACGCCAGGCTGCGGATGAGGTACCGTATGTGGTTGCACGTTCTGCTGAGTTGTATGACCACCCATTTGTGGTCTCTGCTGTTCTGTGCTCATGCTTTGTCTCTATTGTTGAACCGAGAATAAATAGTATATTAAAAAAAAAAAAAAAAAAAAAAAGCAAATACGTGTAAACTTGTGATGCATTTGTGCACACATCTGGATGCCAGCACTGAGTTGTAATGGTAAAAGTGACGGTATCATGGAGGAAAGCCGTGTACAGAAGTAGTATGAGCTCATGTGTTTGCATGAAGCGGATTTCAGTGATTTCTAAACATAGGATACCAACGCTGCGTTATTTGAGTGGCAGTGATCTCAATGGTGGCATGTTACATCCCTGTCGGTTCCAATTGACATCATGCCAGCAACATTTTAATCAGAAGAAAAAGTTGATTAATACCTGTGCGAAATGTTCCAATTGCATGAGTGATTCGTGAAAATAAATAGAGAGGGACAAATGTTGCTCATAGTTATGCTTCTCTCTCTTTTGCTGGTCTTTTTTTTTTAAAAACACAAAGAAAAACGCAATGGTCTACACTAAAGAGTACAAGAAACCAATCGCTTTTGAATATCCCTGCTACATTTGTGGTACCGTTCTTAGTAAAGCAAGACAGGTCCTCAACCACATCAAGAGTGTGCATGGTTACGACCTTCCCGCTCGTGCCGTCGGCCGCAGACGCCCCGAAGACCCCAAGTATATTTATGTGAACAATCCTCAAAGCAGACAAGAGTTTGAAGACTTTCATTTTTCTTGCAGCTCCTGCTGGTTCCACTGGCCAACTAATGACGCTGCTGGTCTTGTCCATCTCGCCCGGCACATCAGCAAAGCGCACGATCCCGTCAATGTCGATCCTTCCAAGAATAACAACGGTCAAATTAGTGGTTGTCAGGTTGATCACATAACTAGATACAAGACCTTACCAAATGATCAAGTAGAGGAGGACCAGCTGCAAGACGACGAGGATGAGGACATGGATAAAATCACTCATCACAAGAAGGAAGACTCCAAGCAAATCGGCATGGGCGATGTTTACCAAGTGTTAACCGAACTCACTGCCATGTTCCAAAACCTTCTTGCTACCAAGAACAAGAATGAAAACAGTGATTCTGATGCTGATAAAAACGGTAATGAAAACTCCCCTTGAGCAGCATAAGACGAATTCAATCATACTATGCATATTTTGCTGTATCCCCATGTTTGCAATCATAATGTTTTGTAATATCAGTGTCTCCAACTTGAATCTCGAAATAAATAAAATCAACACATCTCAAGTTTGCTACGAAAAAAAAACCTATCTGTTGTAGTATATCGCTCTGTATAATATTGGCCCTTATACTGTATTGATGTTGTCATACAGTCGTTGATACTCGACACTTACATTTGAGCAATGATATGTGCAGATACATAATGTTGCTATACCTTGTACGAAGATGAAATAAAAAATTCGTTTTTATTTAAGAAATTCGTCATAATGGAAGGTTCTGAGTCCATCAACTCACGGTTCCTTTTTAAAAGAATAATAGGTAAGGCATCTTCAAATGTTTGAAGAAAATCAAATTCCTATTGTTTGCGATCTTTAATACGTGCATTTACAGTGTTTGAGTTTGAGTTAGGGCTTGTACATTATGCTTTCAAGAGCACTATTGTGGCATTATTTACTATTTAGATATAACAATGCGATATAACACTGTGAAGTAGTATACAAGAATACCGTCAAAACCGTGAGCATATACACTATCCTTTTTACCTTTCTTTTTTGACTTGATCCGCTATACAAAAAAAAAAAAAGAACACTGATGAGAATTCAATCATTGATATAAAAAAGGGTTATACTTATATAAATATGTACTTCGACAGCTTAAATAACAACTAGCAATGACTCGCTGGGATTTGACAAACAGGAAAAAGAAAATCATTACCTTTAAACATTGGAAGCCGTCATTTGTCTTGCATGGTGATCACTTGCAACAGCACGCGGTTGACTCCCCGACCATCATCCTGGTCCAGAATGTGGTGCTGCGCCTGAATGCCCACATTGTTACTCTCCATGCCTAATAGTCAACCTCATTACTGTGAGCAAACCATGATAATGAGTGAGGATCAATAGATGACAGCGATGGAGGAAGAATGCTGGGACTAACATGCAGTTGGTTCAATGAACGGAGGAAAAAAAGGTTAAAAATGGTCAAAGAGCATTTGCAAACGCTGACAGTAATGCATTTGATCATTCAGAATTTGATACGGTACTTGAAAGTACAGTCCCTGAAACCTGGAACCTGAAATTTACCAGAAGCTTATTATGAAGCTTAACTTTTGTTAGTGAAATTACCCTCAACCTCAATCCTAACTTCTACTCTACTTTCTATTGTACATGATTAGCATTAAAACTACAAAAAAAGAGACTCTTGAACTGACATTAGGCATTCTTAAAATTAAAAATGGTAATTGGGCTTCTCTGTCACTAGCAATTAGCAAGTAATTAGCAAGTTATGAAGTATTCACGAATCACAAGAGGTCATTACAGCAAATCATTGTATTCATTAATTATTATCTTTTGCTTACAACTCAATCGGCCACATCTGTTTGATTATAGTATATCTTGAAGAAATGTATTCTTGTGGTATCAAAAATACTTACTTTATAGGACTTAGTCATGTACTAGAATTGATATTGACTTGATATCATCTCCAGACAGATATTTTAACAGCTTAAAAGCAAGAACTTTAGCTTCGTATGCCATTTTTTTTAATAATTTTTATAATCAAAAGTGCCCTGAAAACACCAGAAATAGTATCCATTGGGAAGAACTATATTATATATGATTTTGGTGCAATTTGAGCATGATTTTTTTTTCGATGCAAAATCACGGATTTTTTCGATTTTTTCCTTGTATCCACGCA